>VYZP01075138.1:14076-27342 GCA_013400635.1 Hypocryptadius cinnamomeus
GGGGGAACGGGGAACAGGGAATGGGGGAACGGGGAATGAGGGAAGGAACAGGGAATGGGGGAAGGAATAGGGAATGGGGGAAGGAATATGGTATAGGGGAAGGAATAGGGAATGGAGGGAGGAACAGGGTATGGAGGAAGGAGTAGGGAATGGGGGAATCAGGATTGGAGGAAGGCAGGGTTGGTGGGTGGTGGAGCTGACAAAGGTGGGATGGATCCACTGCTCCCTCTCTCTGCAGGGATCCCCTTTGGGACCACCCGAGCAGCACCAATGCTCCTGCAAGCCCAGCTCCAAATGCTTCATGGGCTGATTTTCCCATGGCTCCCATCTTGTCCCTCTTCCTTCTCCCACCCTTCACCCAGCCCCAGGACAGGGCAGGCTGGGGCAGGGACCATATTTCTGGCAGCATGAGCTTATTCCCAGGAATTTTATCCCTGGAGGGACAAGTCCCTGCACCCCAGAGCAGCTGTCCCAGACTGAGCTTTGCTCCGTGCTCTGAAGGGGGGAGGTTTGGGTGCCCAGGGTTTATTTATCCCTGGGGCTGTTTGGGCAGAGATCCCCAACTCTTGTCCCTGCTCCCAGCTCGGGTACGGACCAGGCTGATGTGCCAGGAGTTTGTGGGGCCTCAGGGGCTGGGGGAGCCCGGGCAGAAACACCACAGGGCTGTTCCCATTGCCAGGGGCCTCATAGTGCTGAACAGCAACACCAGCTACTACCTGAGACCCCTGGGGACCCCCGAGCCCAGCCTCCACCTCATCCACCGAGCAGAGCACCTGCCCGTGCCAGGGGGCACCTGCGGGCATGGGCAGCACCTGGGGAGCACCATCGCTGGCATTGCCCAGCTCTTCCAGCCGCAGCACCCACGGGTAAATCCTCACGGGAGAATGAATCCTCACGGGAGAATGAATCCTCACGGGGGAATGAATCCTCACAGGGGAATGAATCCTCACGGGGGAATCCTCACAGGGGAATGAATCCTCATGGGGGAATCCTCACAGGGGAATGAATCCTCATGGGGGAATCCTCACAGGGGAATGAATCCTCATGGGGGAATCCTCACAGGGGAATGAATCCTCACAGGGGAATGAATCCTCATGGGGGAATCCTCACAGGGGAATGAATCCTCATGGGGGAATCCTCACAGGGGAATGAATCCTCACAGGGGAATGAATCCTCATGGGGGAATCCTCACAGGGGAATGAATCCTCACAGGGGAATGAATCCTCATGGGGGAATCCTCACAGGGGAATGAATCCTCACAGGGGAATGAATCCTCATGGGGGAATCCTCACAGGGGAATGAATCCTCACAGGGGAATGAATCCTCATGGGGGAATCCTCACAGGGGAATGAATCCTCACAGGGGAATGAATCCTCATGGGGGAATCCTCACAGGGGAATGAATCCTCACAGGGGAATGAATCCTCATGGGGGAATCCTCACAGGGGAATGAATCCTCACAGGGGAATGAATCCTCATGGGGGAATCCTCACAGGGGAATGAATCCTCACAGGGGAATGAATCCTCATGGGGGAATCCTCACAGGGGAATGAATCCTCACAGGGGAATGAATCCTCATGGGGGAATCCTCACAGGGGAATGAATCCTCACAGGGGAATGAATCCTCACGGGGGAATGAATCCTCACAGGGGAATCCTCACAGGGGAATGAATCCTCACAGGGGAATCCTCACGGGGGAATGAATCCTCACGGGGGAATGAATCCTCACGGGGGAATGAATCTTCACGGGGGAATGAATCTTCACGGGGGAATGAATCCTCATGGGGGAATGAATCCTCACGGGTAAATCATCACGAGGGAATGAATCCTCACGGGTAAATCCTCATGGGTAAATCCTCATGGGGGAATCCTCACGGGTGAATCCACTCGGGTGAATCCACTCGGGTAAATCCTCACAGGTAAATTCCCATGGGTAGACCCACACAGGATCTGTCTGGGGACAGACAGAGGGCTGGAAGGAGCTCTTGGCACTGCTGACAGCTCCCATGTCCCCAGAAGCTGGGCGGGCTGTGCAGGCAGGTGGGGTGAGAGGGTCTGTGTGGGTGGCTTATGTGGCTTGACTTTGGGCAGGAGACCTCAGAGGATGCTTGGGTTGGGTCTCAGTGCTACATCCTACCATGTGGGATATGATCTGAGGTCATTTGGAGCCACCCAAACGTTCTCTGTCACCTTGTGCCTCAGTTTCCTCTCTCAGCTGTTCCTCCTGAGCAGCTCTGTGGTGTCTGGAGGGTGCCCAAAGCCAAGGGCTGCCCCTCTTTGCTGAGCCCTGTGTCTGCCTGCAGGCCAGGAGGGATGCCTGGAGGACCATGAAGTACATGGAGCTCTTCATCGTTGCTGATCACACCCTGGTGAGTGCTGGGGGGCAGAAAACCAGGGTCCCTCTTTGTCTCTGCCCTGGATTGACCCCGTGACCCTTCCCCATCCTCGTCTCTCTCCAGTACAGGAACCAGAACCTCAACCTGGGCCTCACCAAGCAGCGCATCGTGGAGATTGCAAACTACGTGGACAAGGTGAGGGACCTGCCAGACCCTGTGTGGCCCTCAGGGACTGTCCCTGTGTCACCAGGGCAAGGAACCATAGGACTATGGAATCGTTAAGGTCAGAAAGGGTCTTAAAGTCCTTCGAGTCCAATCATTCCCCAGCACTGCCAAGGCCACCACTGACCATGTCCCCAAGTGCTGCATGCACATGACTTTAAATCCCTTCAGGCATGGGGACTCCACTCCTCTCCTGGGCAGCTGTGCCAGGGCTTGGCCTCCCATGAAGGAGTTCAGGAGCTCTCTGAGCACGTGGTGGGAAGGGCTCTGTCACCCGTGGGCTGAGCTCAGCAGGGAAGCGTTTACTGGCCCTGTCTGGGATCAGTGCCAGCATTTTTGGCAAAGAAGGGACACACTGAGGTGTTGTCACTGAATGTCATCGTGCCACCCTGAGTGGCTCCTGTGCCCCCACCTGTGCCCGTGGAGCCCATGCTTGCAGGTGGGTTTGGGACAGGTTTGTTCTGGAGTCACACAGCCACAGGGAAACATGAGGACCCGCCAGCGGTAACGCCACACCAGGGAGGGAGGGTGCCAGGGAATTCCAGTCCCCATGCCCTCCACCTGTGCCCTCCTGCAGTTTTACAGGCTGCTGAACATCAAGGTGGCCCTGATTGGGCTGGAGGTGTGGACGGAGCGGGACCAGTGCGCGGTGAGCAGCGACGCCAACGCCACGCTCTGGGCCTTCCTGCAGTGGAAGAAGTCGCTGAGGGCGCGCAAGAAGCACGACAACGCCCAGCTGCTGACGTGGGTCCCTGGGCTGGGGATGCTGGGTGGGGGCTCCCAGCTGGGGCTGGGCACTCCTGACCCCCCCGGTGCTGAGCTGGCCCCTGTTCTCCTGCCCGGGCAGAGGGAAGACCTTCGGGGGCACCACCATCGGGATGGCCCCGCTGGAGGGGATGTGCAGCGCCGATAACTCCGGAGGGGTCAGCGTGGTAAGGCGGGCTGGGGGTCCCTGTGACACCCCAGCCTGGGGGAGTTCTCCCTGGGGTTGGAGGAGCAGCCCCTGAGGTTGGGCCAGCACCCCCTGAGGCTGGCCGTGGGGTTGGGGTGCAGCCTGAAGGTGAGGGACGATGTTGTAGCTCCTGACCCCCTCAGGTGCTGGCCAGGTGCACAGGGGGTGAGAAGGGGCTGCTAAAGGTCTCCCACCCCCAGCTCCCAGCTGGCAGCAGCGCTGGGATGTCCTGTGCTGCTCCTGTCCCTTGTGCTGAAGAGCCCCTGCCTGTCCCTGCTTCTGCTCTCTGGATTTCTGGGACCATCTCTGCCCAGATAACTTCTGCTGCTCCTGATGGTGGCCCTGGGCATGATGGGGTGGTCATGGTGGCCTTGGTGACCATTGATCCCTGGGCAGGGTGGTGGGGGGCACCCTGGTTTCTGGGTTTTGGGATGTGCCCTGGGTTTTAAGCAGTTGGCTCCAGCCAAGAGCTTCCCACCAGTCCCACAGGGGATTACTGGGGGACCAAACCCCACTTGTGCCACGAACCTCCCTCCAACCCTTCCTCCTACGGGACCCAGCTGCATCCCGGGGCTGTGTGGTCCCTCCACGTGCCCAGCCCCACTCCCTGCCGTGGCTGAGCCCTGTCCCTCGCTGGTGGCTGTGGTGACACATCCCCTCCCTGGGCAGGACCACGCGGAGCAGCCCATCGGAGCCGCCGCCACCATGGCCCACGAGATCGGCCACAACTTCGGCATGGTCCATGACACCCAGGGCTGCTGCGTGGAGGCCACCCCGGAGCAGGGCGGCTGCGTCATGGCAGCAGCCACGGGGTGAGTGCTGCTGGCCTGGCATGTGTCCCCAGTGCCCTGGATGTGTCCCCAAAGCCCCAGCAGGCTGTGGTGCTGTGTGTGGGCAGGGAATGTTCTCACCTCTGCTCTGGAGCCAGGCTGGAGAGCTGGGAATGTTCCCCTGGAGAAGGGAAGGCTCCAGGCAGAGCTCAGAGCCCCTTGCAGGGCCTGAAGGGGCTCCAGGAGAGCTGCAGAGGGACTGGGGACAAGGGACAGAGGGACAGGACACAGGGAATGGCTTCCAGTGGGAAAGGGGAGATTGGGCTGGGATGTTGGCAAGGAATTGCTGGCTGGGAGGGTGGGGAGGGGCTGGGCTGGAATTCCCAGATTTGCTGTGGCTGTCCCTGGATCCCTGGCAGTGCCCAAGGCCAGGCTGAACGGGGCTTGGAGCAGCCTGGGACAGTGGGAGGTGTCCCTGCCATGGCAGGGGTGGCACTGGGTGGGTTTATTAATCCATGTGGTTGGTGCCAGTTTCCTTTCCAGTTCTTCTCCCTCTGGGTTTTCCACCTCCTGAGAATATCTCATCCCAAATATCCCTGCCCTGAGGAAAAGCAGCTGTTTATTCCCACCTGCTCTTCCAATTAGGAAGGAACAGTGGGACTCCACTTGTGGTTTCAGGGCTGCCAGACCCTGGCGTTGATCCCTCAGGATTTAACCTCTGCCTGGGCGGATTGTGGTGGGGAAAAGCACATTTCTGGCTGTGTTCAGCCTGTGCCTATTTGCACAGCCATGTATATGAATATAAATATGAATATATATAAAAATACATGTAGGGTACATTGGTTTGCTCAGCCTCCATAACCTGCAGGCGCTTAGAGGTTTTCCTCCAGCTCAAGAGATTTCAAAACCACTTTTAAAAAGTGTCCTCTGAGTCATCTTGAGAATGAGACATCCTGATATGAAAATATTTTTCGGCTTTAAGAGGAAATGAAACTGTTTCTAAGAAGAAGGAAATGCTTCCTTCTTCATAAACCACTGAAAGACCCACAAACAGTGAAATTAGAGAAGAATCTTGCTCAGGGGTTCTGTAGAAAATGAGTCTTTCTCCTGTCCCTCAGTTCCTTACACATTGTAGACTCTGACTATTTTATTTTTTGCTGCTCTCTGGGTCCTTTTCGGTGTTTCTTTTCCACATTTCTTTAATTTTAAGTGATGTTCATACCCCACCCCAGCTGTGGGGTATTTCAGTGGCCCAGGTGGTGTTTGCTGCTGTGGTTCAGTGAGAACAGGAAGGGGTTTGCTTTGGGCTGAGTGGGGAGCAGAGGCCCTGCAGGTGTGGGGTGGCCCTGTGGGTGGCTCGGGGGGGTCTGCGGTGTCCCAGGGCAGAGGTGACATCTGCAGCAGTGCTGGGCTGGCATCTGCGGGCTGGGGCTCACCCTGGGGGTGCCAGGGGGGGTTGATGTCCCAGGGTTGATGGACAGAGGCTCTGCCTGCCCCCATCCTGTTCCTGAGCACTTGGGGCTCAGAATTGTCCCCTGGTTGTTGGTCTGGCTGTGCCAGCTGGGGTGGGAGATGTTCCTGGCTCACTGAACAGCAGGGAATCTGCTCTTGGGAGGGTTTGTGCCAGTTTGTCCGTGTCCTAAATTCCCAGTTCTCACCGATTTCCCACCTCCTCCCGGCCCTGCTCCCTCTCTGCCCCACTCAGGCACCCCTTCCCTCGGGTGTTCAGCTCCTGCAGCAGGAGGCAGCTGGAGAACTACTTCCAGAAGGGAGGGGGAATGTGCCTCTTCAACCTGCCCGACACCAAGGACCTGGTGGTGGCACGGAAATGTGGCAACGGCTTCCGGGAGGAGGGAGAGGACTGTGACTGCGGGGAGGTGGAGGTACAGGGGGTCCTCCTGGGATGTGGAGGGACAGAATGATCCTCCTGGGAAGTGGAGGGACAGAGGGTCCTCCTGGGAGGTGGAGGGACAGAATGACCCTTCTGGTCCCTCCAGGCCCTTTGGGCACTGGGTGGGAAGTGGAGGGACAGAGGGGTCCTCCTGCAGCCCACCTCAGCTGAGGGAATTCCTGCACAGGGCATTCCAAGGGAAGGGTTTGCTGTCACCACAGGGACTCCATCCCAAGGGTTTTTCCCAGTCCCACCTTCCTGAATCCATCTATCCCAGTCCTGACTTTCTCCTTGACTTTTCCCTTGAGTGCCCAGTTCTTCCCCCTGCCCTCTGTGCCTCAGTTTCTCCCCTTGTGGGATGAGAAGGGTGATGCTGGGCTGGGTGGGGAAGGGGCTGGGGGCAGTGCTGGGGAAGGGATGGAACCACAGCCCATGGAGCTGTCCTCTCCACGCAGGAATGCACCAACCCCTGCTGCAACGCTCACAACTGCACGCTCAAGGAGGGGGCCCAGTGTGCCCACGGTGACTGCTGCCACAGCTGCAAGGTGAGACCCCAGCCTGCCCACCCCGTGCCCACCCCGTGCCCATGGGATGAGGTGCAGACCCAGCCCTGCAGGGTTCACGTGGAACCTTGTGTCTGCAGGGGAATCATGGAATGGTTTGGGCTGGAAGGGACCCTAAATCCCACCCAGTGCCACCCCTGCCATGGCAGGGACACCTCCCACTGTCCCAGGCTGCTCCCAGCCCCAGTGTCCAGCCTGGCCTGGGACACTGCCAGGGATCCAGGGGCAGCCACAGCTGCTCTGGGCACCCTGTGCCAGGGCCTCACACCCGCTCAGCCAGGAATTCCTGCCCCATATCCCATTCATCCCTGCTCTCTGGCAATGGAAGCCATTCCCTGTGTCCTGTCCCTCCAGGCCCTTTTCCCAACTCCCTCTCCAGGAGAATTCCCTCTGGCAGCTTTGTGGCTGAGGTCCAGCTGAGGACCGTGTCCCCATACCCTGACAGCCCCCAAGAGCCTCACAGGGGACCTGTCAGATGTTACAGCTGTGCCAGGAGGCACCGTCAGTGCCCCCTGTCCCCAGCTGTGCCCATGTCCCCCGCAGCTGAAGGTGGCCGGGACGCTGTGCCGGGAAGCGGCGGGCTCCTGCGACCTGCCCGAGTACTGCACGGGAGCTTCACCGTACTGCCCGGCCAACGTGTACCTGCTGGACGGCTCCTCCTGCGCCCACGGCCAGGCCTACTGCAGCACCGGCATGTGCATGACCCACCAGCAGCAGTGTGTGCAGCTCTGGGGGCCAGGTCAGTCCCTACTGCAGCACTGCAGCACCGGCATGTGCATGATCCACCAGCAGCAGTGTGTGCAGCTCTGGGGGCCAGGTCAGTCCCTCCCTCACAGCAGCAGCCCGGGGGTCCCGGGACCCTGCCTGAGGGGCTGGGGGTGCTGCATGCTGGGAGGCCCTGGCACAGGCACAGCCAGACCAACAGCCAGGGGACCATTCTGAATGCCAAATCCTCAGGAATGGGATGGGGGCAGGCAGAGCAGCTGTGGATGCCCCTGGATCCCTGGCAGTGTCCAAGGCCAGGTTGGGCACTGGGGCTGGAGCTGCCTGGGACAGTGGGAGGTGTCCCTGCCCAGGGCAGCGGGTGGAACTGGGTGGGCTTTAAGGTCTCTTCCAACCCAAACCATTCTCTGACCAAAATCCTCCACAAGATTCCAGAAAATAGGGAATTTCATCCCTCCTGTCCCTGGCCTGGCACCCACAGCAGCAGCTCTTGAACAGCTTTCCCCGGTGTGTTCTCCTGAGCATCACGTGCTGCTCCTGCTGCCGAGGTTCCTGCCCTCTGCCCGCGTTCCCAGAGCTCTCCCTGTGTGCAGGAGCGTGGCCAGCACCTGATGCCTGCTTCCAGGACGTGAACATGGCAGGGAACACCTACGGCAACTGCGGCAAGGACAGCCATGGCCGCTACGTCAAGTGTGACAAGAGGTGGGTGCGGCACTGGCACCGAGTGCCCCGTGTCCCCTCCCGCACCCACAGCTGCCCCTGCCACCCCTGCCACGCCACTGGGAGGGCCCACCCTCAGCCCTGCCTCCAGGCATCAGCCCTGTTGTACCCGAGGAAGCCACCAGGTCCTCCTGGGCCCTGTCCCCAAGGCTGCTGCGAGCTGGGGCTTGGAGATCTCGAGGTGTTTTCCAGCCTCAGCGATCCTGTGATTCTGCTGTCCCACCACGAGCAGCCCCAGCCCAGCCTGCTGGGAGATCAAAGCCAGTGCCAGATTTAGGGAGTGTGTGCTCTCCGGTGTTCCCAGTGACTCCAGGGATGTTAGAGCCTCCCCTGCCTCTGGCTGTTTCCCTGCATCATTTCTGTGCTGTCCAGGATTTCACCTGCTGAGCCTGTCCAGCGTGGCCATAAACCCAGTGGGAATGACCCCCCGGGTGTGGGATGGTGGGGCTGGGGGGTGAGGGGGCCGCTGCCCCCCTGTCCCAGCTCCCCCCCGGCCGTGCCCGCTGCAGGGATGCCATGTGTGGGAAGATCCAGTGCCAGAGCTCTGCCAAGAAGCCGCAGGGCACCAACACGGTGTCCATCGACACCACGATCCGCTTCAAGGGCCGTGAGGTCAAGTGCCGGGGCACCTTCGTCTACAGCGCCAAGGACGACCAGGAGGACCTGTCCGACCCCGGGCTGGTGCTGACGGGCACCAAGTGTGGGGATGGGATGGTGAGTGCCCCTTCCTCCGTGGGCTCTGCTGAGGGGCACCTTCCCTGGGCTCTGACCCAGCTCCAGGCTGCACGTGGCTCTCCCCTGCATCACAGCCAGGCCCTGGCAGTGGTACCTCCCACACCTGCAGACGTTGTCTCGGGGACACCTCAATTTCTGCCACCAGGTGCTTGTAGGCCACCAGATTCTTCTCACCCGCGGCATTTGTGGGCATCACCAGATACTCAGTCATGTTTAGGCCACCAAATTGTTCCCTGTGCCCTCCACGCTTCTTCACCAAATCAGTTCAGAGTGGAGCAACCCCAGCGGGAATTGCACCAGGATTTCATGGATGAGGCTTCCTCCTATGAGAAAGATTGTTTCCCAGAGGAAACAGGAAATCTCTGCCATGAATCAACGTGACAAATCCAGTGCTAACTGGGCATTGGTCTCTGCAGCCCCTGCATCTCCAAGGACTTTGGAGGGGGCCAGTTGAGCTGAGAGAGGGCAGAGGCTGCTGGAGGACAGGGAAGGAGGGATGTGTTCCAGAGAGAGCTGGCTGTGGATACACAGCCTTCCCTGTTTGGCATTTTAACAGTGACATTTTCTTTGGGAAGGCCAAAGCAGTGACATTTTCACGAGGAAATATGGCCAGTTTTGAAATCCAGCATTGTTTATTTTGGCCGGTGCCTGGGCTTTAGGGCCAAATGGGAAATGGTTTCTCCAGGAGCTGGCAGGTGGGCTGTGTGCGGAGGGGGCTGGGAGTGGTGGTGGCTGGGCTCTGGATAGGGAATGGGAGTGGAATCCCTTGGCTGGAACCATGCGATTTCACCACCCTGCATTTTCCAGCAGTCCAGTCCTTTGCAGAACCCGCAGCAGCCCCCTCTCCCGGGTCCCTCTCTGACCCCAGCCCCTCGTGTCCCTCCCAGGTGTGCAAGGACCGGCGGTGCCAGAACGCGTCCCTGTTTGAGCTGGAGAAGTGCGTGTCCCGCTGCCACGGCCACGGGGTGAGCCACTGCTGGCACCTGCAGGGAGCCCCTGCCACGAGGGGCAGGGCTCGCAGCCAGACCAAATGTCTCCCACAGGGATGGGCCCTGTCACCCAGTGGATCTCTGCCTTTCAGACCTGTCCCAGGTGGGGCTGGGCTGGGACCTTTGCTCACCCGTGTCCAAGTGAGAGGAAGATTGTTTGTGGTGTAAGGACCATTGGCAAAACTTGGATCGGGTCTGATTTGAGCTGGAGAGTGTTTGGAGCTCAAAGCAGGTGGCTGGTCCCCCTGAGAGCAAAACAAGAGTTGGAAGGAGAACTGGGACAGCAGAAAGGCAGGGAAGTGGTCCAGGGAGTGGGAGGAGACACTGTTCTGCAAAGCTGAAAGGTTACAGGGGTTTGAGCTCTGTGGGGTGCAGGGCTTTGTCAGATGAGGCAACAGAAACTGCTGGGTTATGGATGTGACAGATAAAACATCTGATTTACCCTTTTGTGACTAGTAAAACATCCACACCTACCCTTTTGTTCTGCCCAGCATGGTTGAAGCTCTCAGCGCTGGAGTTGGTCAGCCTGGAGACGAGAAGGTTCTGGGGAGACCTTCTGGCACCTTCCAGCACTAAAAGGGGCTTATAAAGAAGAGGGAGGGTGACTTTTTACATGGGCAGATAGTGACAGGACATGGGGGAATGGCTTCAAACTGAAAGAAGAGATGTAAATGGGATATTGGGCAGGAATTGTTCCCTGTGAGGTTGTGAGGCCCTGGCACAGGGTGCCCAGAGCAGCTGTGGCTGCCCCTGGATTCCTGGCAGTGTCCAAGGCCAGGTTGGACACTGGGGCTGGGAGCAGCCTGGGACAGTGGAAGGTGTCCCTGCCATGGCAGGGCTGGCACTGGGTGGGATTTAACGTCCTTCCCACCCACACCATTCCATGGTTCTGTGATGTCCAAGGGGGAGCATTATTAGGGGTGAAACTTCTTCAACCCAGACTTGTGTCACCATCTGTTCATTCCTGCCCTATGGACCATCATTGCCACACATCCCAACCCTCTCCTCTGTCCCCAGGTCTGCAACAGCAACAAGAACTGTCACTGTGACCTGGGCTGGGCCCCCCCGTTCTGCGAGAAGCCGGGCCTGGGTGGCAGCGTGGACAGTGGCCCCGTGCAGAGCCACAGTGAGTCACAGCTCGTCCCCAGTGCCCTGAGGTGCTCCTGGGCTGCAGCAGTGCCAAGGGAGGGTGGGGTGCTTCCAGAGGGGCTGCGTGGGGCCTGTCCAGGCAGCCCCACAGTCTGTGCCCAGCTCTGGCTGGTTGGTGGCCACCCATTGCCATCAGGCCACTGAGGGCCCGTTCCCTTCCTGGAGGTGGGACCTGCAGGGATGTGTCCAGCTCGGCTGACCAGGAGTGGGCAGATGGGGTCACCACATCTGTTGCTGTCCCAGCCCCTCACTCGTCCCTGTGCTTCCCCTGCCAGACCACGAGTCCATCCTGATCGCCATGGTCGTCATCTTCCTGTTCCTGCTGCCCGCCCTGGCGCTGAGCATCTACTACTGGTACCGCCAGGAGAACTCCCTGCTCGGCAGGTGGATCAAGGACACCAGGCACAGGGGCCACGAGGCCTGCAGGTGTGTGGGGCACCCCTTCCCCTTCTCTCCCGAGCACCCAGTGCAGTCTGGCACTTGTTTCACCCAGCCTGGCAGTGGGCTGGGGGAGCTGCTGGTGCACAGCCCCTGCTCCGGTGTGAGACCTGCTCAGGAGTCTGGACAGACTGTCCTGGGAAATCCAAGGCTCTCAGCAATTCCCTGAGCCCAGGACACAGAGGGTCCTCTGGACAGGACAATCCTGGGGAGTGGTGGAGGTGGCCTGGTATCAAGGAGAATTCTCATTCCTTACAGGCTGCCCATCACACGCTGACCATCCCCACTGCCCATCACACACTGACCATCCCTGTCACACACTGACCATCCCTGCTCCCTGTCACACACTGACCATCCCTGTCACACACTGACCATCCCTGCTCTCTGTCACACACTGACCATCCTTGCCACACACTGACCATCCCTGTCACACACTGACCATCCCTACTCCCTGTCACACACTAACCATCCCTGTCACACACTCACCATCCCTGCTGCCCATCACAGACTGACCATCCCTGTTCCCCAGCAGCAAGGGCTGGCTGTTAATGAGGTGTTAATTGAGACAGGAGCTGATGGGCAGCTGCTACTCCCCTGGTTGCTTTATTTTGCCCCGTTCCTAATTCCCAGCAGGAACAAGTCCATGGGTCGGAAGTCGAGCAGTGCCCATGCCAAAGCTGCTTTCACCCTGAGGAACATTTCAGCCTCCAGCCACCCCACTAAGGTCAGTGATAACTCACTAGGGTCAGTGATAACTCACTAGGGTCAGGGATAACTCAGCTGCCAGGTTTGATTCCCTGCTGGGATGTAAAGCCTGTGGGTATCACATCTGCTCCCAGGAACTGGGCAAGCCCTGGTGCCCTGTGCTGGTCCTGCCCCATGGCTGCACTGAGCCCATGGCCAGGTGTGCCCATGGCCATGTGTGCCCATCCCTCCTAAAACTGTTGAACTCAAACTCCCCTGGTGATCACTGGGAAATCCCCGGTTTCCACTGGGAAATCTCCCATATGGAAAAGGGATAGATGGGAGTGAGGGATGATCCCCACCTCTGTTGGGGGGGTGTGGTTGTGATATTTTCTGATGTTAATGAGGCCAAAATTCAAGCAAAGTTGGTCTTTGGTTTTGTAGTTTGCTTTATGGTGTCCTGTTCTTCCTTCTTGGGTCATTGCTCTTGGCTCCTGCAGGTTTGGTTATTCCTTCATTTGGTTATTCCCTCATTTTCCAGTCCTTTTATTTATGCTGTACCACACTTCAGTGAATTTTTAACTTTGAACCTGCATTGGTGCTTTTTGAGCACCAGGGCTGAATTTAGGAAGAATCGAGGTTTTCTGGATGTCTCACATGTGCTGGAAATTGGGTGTGGATTCAGCAGAGCTGGCCCTGCTCTGGGTCTCCAGCACCTTTCTCATCCCCGTGTGTTCCCATGGGGTTAGAGAGGAGCAAACACAGAATCAGGAAGGTTGGAAATGCCCTCTAATGTCCATATCTGAGACCATCAAACCCAGCCATCAACGCTGCCAGGTTCACCACTGAACATGTTCAGCTTCTGGGTGGGCTGGTAAGAGTGGTGGTCCCAGAAAGTGCTCCCAGTGGTCCTCCTGCAGCTCCCTAGAGCCCAGGCCTCGAGGGATCATCTGCTGTTCAGCACCCAGGAGAACATAACCCAAGGATGTTCCCCCCTTGTGCTTCTCTCCTTCTCTCCTCGCAGCAGGGCGCACGGACCGCCTTCCTCCCCAAACTCGGCGCTGCCCAGCCCGGCTCTCAGCCCATCAACGTCGT
>VYZP01075141.1:2621-15147 GCA_013400635.1 Hypocryptadius cinnamomeus
GTAAAACTTGTACTATTAATCACATCAGGCAGCAACAACCCCAAATGCAACACAGCATGTTATTTTAATGACAGCAATTCCATACCATTATTTATATCTAAGTCCTAATAAAAATCATTATCTGATGCTAACAACTTTAAACAATTTTGATTTGATCTCACGATGCTTAATTAAACAGGAAAAAACCAGCTATCTCTAGCTCTGATTAGATGAGCTAATTTTCTGCAGACTTTCCAGAATCACTGTGTACACAAGACTAAACACAAGTACCACTGACAATGTTAATAGGGACTTCCCTCTAGCCATGGTTATATCTTTGCAGGCATTGCTAATCATCTCTACTTCTGATACAGCAAGTAAGGAATCTTGTCCCAGTTCCTTCCCATGATCTGGCAGAATTTAACAGGACTGCAAGAAGCTACTGAAGTATGATCACAAAAACATAGAATCATTTATGTTAGAAAAGACCTTCAAGATTGAGTCTAACCATAAATTTAACACTGCCAAATCCAACACTAAGCCATGTCCCTAGGCACTCTCCTTCTTGGAATACAATCAAATGCAACCCCTGTGAGCATGCTTTCTCAGTCCTCTCACTTCCAGAATCCATTACAGATCTCCCTCCTACTGCTGTAGTCAATAGGCACACACAACAAATTGACAAAACCTAACCATGCAGACCAGTGTGCCAATAATCCACCAACAGGACTCCGGTGAGCCTTCAAAATTCTGAAGCACTCCAGAAGAAAAGGGAACAGAATGCTAGCAAGCATAAGCAAATGTGCCCAGGACACACAAGACATGAAGGAAACACAGGACAAATTCCCACCTATACTAAACAACTTTAGATAATAATATATGACAGCAAGAATCTTGCACAGACTTAACATACATACCGTGATAGCTATAAAGCCAAAAACAACCCAATATTAATGGCAATTGAAGCTTATTTTCATTCAGCTAAAGAAGGATATTATGATTTTATGATTCTAAATTCAGTGGCCAGATGACAGAGGTTTTTCAAGAAAATCCTACTTGTCAGGCTCAGCTCTAACTATTCATATGGAACCAAATGGTGAAGAACAATAGCTGCCCACAACATAAGTCCTCAGGATTTTCAGTTATTTTAGTCTTACTCCTCACTGCTAATTAGCAAACTACCATAGCCAAAGGAAAATAAAATCTTTTTCCAAATATAACCAACAAGAATACTACTAATTCAGCTTGACTTAAATGTAACACCAGTAATCCATGTATTTATAGCTTGAAGTCATGCTTTTAATTCTCACACTTGGTTGTATAAATTTTTACGATAAAACAAATTCACTCAAAACATCTCTTCTGCATATTGCTTATTAAAATACAAAAGGGACTCCAGACTATTCTCTTCAGCCAGGATCAAGACAGCTCATTGATCTCAGCAACCATCTATCTTCATGTGAATATCACCTACAAAAACAGTTATGTCCCATTTAAACAACACACCTCTCCTCCTCCAGGCTGCAATTTGTATGCAAAAAAAAACCACTAGGGAAGTTACATGAAAGGAGTAGATCTCCTGATGTTTGACTCACTGATATTAAGCTGATTTCTGGAAACTAACATGAATAATTTTTTTAACCTGGTGTTCAGTGTATCACTGTCTCAGAGGCTCTTCAATTCCTAACAACCATCTCAAGATATAACTCAACATCTTGGTTGAGTCACTTCACAGTTATGCACAAATACTCTGATTTCATAGACTTGGCTTTCTTTTCTTTACCTGGCTCTTTTCTTTAGCCTTTGGGCTCAAAATTCAAACTAAATATTAATTTTTAGTTCAAGCCTACATGCCTAGTATGTAGGCCTTGGACCATCTACTTACTGTCTTGAGACCCTTAACAACTGCACATTACTGTATTTTTCTTTGAACTTGCATTGAAAGAAAAGATTTAATGTAAATTAAAGTACAGTACGTTTGGGAATAAAAATGAGTCATGCAAATGAAAAATGCATTTTCATGTTTCTTCTGACAACTAAATCACTTTAAGCCTGTTATTAAAGAAATTTCAAGAGCCAACTTTGTAGAATACAAAACACATTTTGAAACATACTGTTTGAAACTTACAGTTATACTACGTAAGCATTGCCATTCAACATATAATAATGTTATGAATGGAATGCAATTTTGCAAAGCATAATAAAAATTATTCACTCAAAATCTTTAAAATTTACTTGTTCTATTTCACTACAACTAGAGTATGAAATCATAAATTCCAAAAAATCAAAGACAAATACAGATAGTAAGTGGTTTTACTGAAGCTAATTTTTACAGTCATTGGTGGAAGGAAAAAAAACTTTGTGATTTTATGGTAAGTTTAACACAAAATCACAATCAATAATGTCAGTATCTACACCCCTGAAAACCAGTGAAAGCAACAACAATATTCTTTATTATATTAACATTTTGTTACCATGACATAGTCCTTCACTGCAGAATTCAGGAAATGAGATCTTACTGCCAATACATGCTGCACTTTTATTACAATTTTGTTTTATATATCCTAGAAGAGAAAACAACGTCTTCTTGAAGTTCTATTTTAATCTTTATACATCTCAGGAGAATTCAAGCCTGGCTATCTATTTACATTACAGTACTACTGATGTACAATTTCTTAAAAATGAGATTTTAGTCCATATAGGGGCATTTCAATTTTACCTTTATCTCTTAGATGCTAAATATTGAGGCTTGCTGTCCAAAATGTCATTCTAGCCTGCAGATTTGTAAAGTTCAAATAATTCAAGGATAAAAATAGCAGATAACATTCAATTAGAGAATTACAATTAAAAACATGAGATAATAAAGATTCTTTTCTGATTTATGAATCAAAACTTTCATAAAATAGTAGCCAGCAATACCCAATATAAAAGGGGCAAGTAAGAAAAAAAATGTAAGAGCAAAACAACCCACAAATCTCTAAGAACTGAGAAAGTAAAATACCAAACCCAAACATAACCAACTGACTGATACAGAAAATATTCCTGAGGATTTAAGTAGGTGGAGGTTGTTTTAAAGAACTACCATATCATCCAAGCATTATAAATTGCACTGGGGATAGTTGTATATGCTTAAAAGCAGTGACCTGAAGATTGCCAAGTGCCTACTTCTACTTTCATTTAAACACAAAGGGCTTTCAAAACAATACAATTGTATAGATTTACAATGCATTAGAGAATAAACACTTCTAATTTACATCTATACATTATGCTTGTTTATTCCACACTATCTTGCCTCCCTCTAGTGGCTGGCTCTCACACACATGGGCTTCTACCTGGATTCAGCCCTTCTGCAGAATCACGGGGTAATTCAGGCTGGACACGACCTCAGGAGGCCCCTAGTCCATGCTCCCCCTCAAGGAATTTCTGCTTGGCCTTGGTAGAAACATTCATCACCAGCTCTTTGCAATCAAGGTAAAGGCTCACTCTGGAATCCAGACTCAAGAACCTCCTAAGATCATCTGGAAAAGAAATCAAAGAGCCTGGAAAATAAAGTCACTGGAACCATCATTTGGGATGTATCATCATCCCAAAGTTTCAATGTTTTTTAACAGAGTAGGAGACATATTTCTGTGCATGTTGATGCAGTATATGGCTGCCACATTATCTGTCCTCAGCTTCATACATGACCACCATGTGTGGAAGAAACATGTAGACTATATCAATGATCAACTCAAGTTCAAAAGCTTCATTGCAAAGGGTTTGCTTCTTTACCAATAACAGACCCTGAGCAAGGCTGAATTTGAGTGAACTTTCTTCCTCCTTCTTCCAGCAAAACATCTGTCATGAGGACCTTCACCAGCAAGATGGGATGAAGAGGCATATCTCAGACAACCAGAAAACAACCTGCTCCTTGCCATTTGCAATCAACTGCAACAGAAAACAACATGCCCTGTGAAACTACAGTAAGTCAATCTGGAAGACTGAGTCAGGATGAATAAGAGGCTTTGCCAGCCTGAGTGCCACCACATCTCTAAAGAAAGAGTCCTAGAACAGAGGAGCTAAAGAGCCATAAGTAGTCACAAAGACAAGAAAGCTGTCACAAAGGATAATTTTGTAAATGTAGTAATACTTCAGTTTTGGAGATTTATTGAATAAATAAACCCCCATGCTCTTGCACAATTGTAAGATGTGCTTCAGTAGCATATGCAACAATAATTAAAACTAGTGCAATATCAAACTGCAGCACCAAAGGAATCACTTTTCAACACAGGAGTGTGTAACCAGCAACTTAACTTCTGCACAAAGAGGTAAAAAATCAGACTATTCGAAGAGGGCATTTTGTACCACCATACACCAATAACTGCTAAGAAAAAAGAACATGTATCACAAGCATATGTAGCAATGGGAAGCAAAAAGTGAGGAGCTGCCTTAAAGCCTTCCATCTGTATAAAAATCTCAGATCCAGGCTATTAACTAAAGAAGTAACTGAATAACACCTTAAAGAAACTGATTCTGCATTCCTTCTTTCCTTTGTTCAAAATACTGCATTATCTTTCAACTCCTCCTTTTCACATTCACAGGTTAATCATACAAAAATATCTGAAAACAGCAACAAACTCCACTACAATGATATCTGTTAGAGGACTTTATTTTCAATCATGAAAGCATTTTTACATCTGCACTCTAATTATTTAATTTGTCTTGTCATCTTACTACTTTTGTGTATTTTTAAATCACACTGGAGCTACATCCCCCCACCATTTTTTTGGTGGTTCTTTTTTTAGACAAGGTTGGGAGTTACTTTTTAAGCAAGAACAGTGATGAGAATCAGTATCTGTTTAGAGTAAGATTTCAATTTATAGAAAAAAATCCCAGTCTTAAAATAACACTGAAGTTATGAAGCCAACTGCCACAACCATTCATTCAAAAGTAATTCATCTACTCCTATTTAGGCAGCTGATCCTTTCATCTGAAAAACAACAATTTACCATTTAGGCACTCTTAACCTAGCAATTTGCAGAGTAATTTTAATTGCAGTGCCTACATTTGAAAATGTTTTATTTTGCATTCTGCATTTGTCCCTGTTGTGAACATGCCAATACATGACCATTCCCTCCGCCCCACTCCACCAACAGAGCACCTCTACCTTCTTTCTTTGCAGGTGTTACTTGATTTTTTTTCCCCACTGACTACATGATTTCACACTTCATTCATACTTCTCAGATTCCTCTCTAAAGGTAAAATATAATTTCCTAAAAGCTTTTCTACAGTGTTTTTATCAATGAGGCCTGAGATATGCCTGGATCAGTTATTCAGAGCACAGGAAGAGTTCTTTTTGGTGCAAACTGTCCATATGCCTATGCTCAGCCTGGAGACCATGCTTAGCCAGTTTGCTGCTAACGTGTTCATGCTAACTTCCTTCCTGCTGAAGACTGAAGGTGTGTGCCAAGAATTCTTAGGATTGAAAGTTGCCATAGATGTTGCAGCTATTAAACACAAAAATGAACAAACAATTTTGAAATCATAACCAATTCCAGCAAGTTCAACACACCCTCTTGGCAATATATAAGTCAATAGGTAATACAACATTAACCTTAATCTTTACAAAGTATCATGCATATATCTTCACAATGCTCCAGTAAAATGAAACAGTGTAATTAATTATCTCCACTCTACAGGAAAGGAACAATGGCACGAATGTCAGAAAAAAAAAATGCCAAAAGAAGAAAATAGCAATAAGAATTGTATTAATCTTCCTTTTTTCAGGACATTAAACATTGTATGACACTACTGTGAAAAATCACAGGCCACCAACCTCAGTTAGAGACATGAAAAATTAGTTTTCTTTTTTATTCAAGACTGAAGCTTGTTATCCAGAACTTGAAAAGGACCAAAATTACATGGAAGTAGCAGCTTGCTTGTGAAAAAATGCAGTAAGCAAACTCCTTATTTGATTCACAATATGCTTTCTAATTCTTGAAGCTAAACACAGGATCATAAAACTTCATTTATTTCTAGGGCCTATAGAGATACTATAACAGAAAGTCATAACCCTGTGATTGAAAACAGGATCCAAGGTGCATACATGTCTTCATACATGTGCATGTACATATTTGGCCAAAGCACAAGTACGTGGAACCAGATGTGTTCTCCCAATATTTTTTGAAAACAGAAATAACTAATGTGATACTGTTATCATTTCTAATAGTTTGTTTTAATTCTTTCAGTTCTTTTACACACAGGATATGTCAACTGAAAATTCTGGATTTTCCTGAATTCAGGTAGTGTTGTGGGTTGATCCTGGCTGGATGTCAGGTGCCCACTCCCCTCCTCAGGTGGACAGGGGAGAGAAAATATAATGAAGGACTCAAGCACACAGAGGGATCACTCATCAGTTACTGTCACAGGCAAAATAGACTTGACTTCAGAAAACTAATTCATTACCAATCAAATCAGAGGAGGGAAATGAGAAATAAAAACAAATCTTAAAACACCTTCCCCTCATCCCTCCTGTCTGCCAGGTCTGACTTTGCTCCTGATTCTTCTACCTCCTCCCACAGGTGGTGCAGGCTGACAGGAAATGGGAGTTCACCACACATTTCTGCCGCTCCTTCCTTCTCGAGGGAGGACTCCTTACACTCTTCCCCTGCTCCAGAGTGGGCTCCCTCCCACAGGAAACAGTCCTGCATGAACTCCTCCAATGCTGAATCTTCCCACATTGCTGCAGTTGTTCACAAACTGCTCCAGCATAGTCCCTTCCATGGTGTGCATTCCTTCAGGAGCAGCCTGCTCCAGTGTGAGTCCCTATGGGGTCACAAATCCTGCTCCAGAGTGGGTTCCTCTATCCCTGGGGCCACAGGTCCTGCCAGGAGCCTGTTCCATGATGGGCTTCCTACTGAGTCACAGCCCGCTCCAGGCATCCCTCTGCTCTGGCATGAGGTCCTCCATGGGATGCAGGTGGATCTCTTTTCCACCTTGGTCCTCCATGGGCTGCAGGGGCACAGCTGCCTCACCATGGGCTGCACCATGGGCTGCCGGGGAATCTCAGCTCTGGCACCTGGTGCACCTTCTCTGCCTTCGTTTGCACTGACCTTGGTGTCTGCAGAGCTGTTCCTCTCACATATTCTCAACCTCCTCTTACTGGCTGAAGCTGTTATTCTGAAGGGGATTTTTACCCCCTTTTCTCGACTATGTTATCCCAGAGGTACTACCCACCACTGCTGGTGGGCTCAGCCCTGGCCACAGGGCTCCCTCTTGGAGCCAGTTGGCTTTAGCTCTGTTGGACAGTGGGGGAAGCTTCTGACAGCTTCTCACATAACCTAACCCTGCAGCCCCATGCACTACCAAAACCTGCACATAAACCCAATACAACTACCAATTAATTGGCATTCCACTACAAGATTTACTGCCACTCTTCTGAGATGTTCTCGAGACCTTTGTAAAAAAATGCATCATGAAGGTTTTTTTAACAAACTACCTATCTCCTTTTAAATCAAATTATATTTAAGGAACTAGATAAACACAGGTTTAGATACTCATTCAAATCATACCTTTAAATCCCTTTTTCCTTCCCAAAAAATTTGCAGACAAGTTTATCTATCTTCTGGGTCTTGAAAGAGGCATATGCACCATAATTCATTTTAGCCTACCTTATATTTTGCCCTGTATTTTCTACAAATAGCTGTGGCCCAGAGAACTTAAGGTAAGGAAAGATTGTCTACCAAGCACTCCAAAAATACTTCAAGGTACTCTGGAAGGCTGAGATCTCACAAATATTAAATACCAAGTATCATACTCCACACGAAACTGAGATCAAAGTCTGAAACTCTGCTCTAACACAAACCACAGGCTAGGCAGAGAAGAAGGAGGGAGGAAGCCTGCTTCATGGTACCTGAATTGTTCAAGATAAGGAGCAGTCCACAATCCTCCAAAAATTAAACACTACATGTTCTTCACCCTCAATACACCCAAAAATATTGGCAAGAGTGAGGCCAATGACTAATATGTCAGTAATACCTCCCATTACACTGAATAGTATTTTCTCACTGTTTCCTTGAACGTATTCTTCTGTCTTCTGTCCCCAGTTTCTTCTTTCATTCTTCAACTGTAAATTTGCTATGGCGAGACTACTTCACACAGAGCTGTCCAACTAATATATTTTTTTGTTTTTAATAAACAACAAAAAAGTCTAACCTTGTCTTTCAGACAGTACTGGGTTTGGTCACTGATCTGCTTGGTGAATTAATTTAGTTACATAGTACCTGTATTTCGTAAAGGACACTGATTTCCTAGTAATTTACTGGTAAGGTTTTTCTAGTCCGCACTTATAAAAGCCTCTTTATGGCTTGCCTTTTTTACCCACAGTTCAGCTCAATACCCAACAAAATGACTAAAACTATAAGCAAAGAGACCAAAAAAAAAAATCCTCCCACCTTTAAAAAGGTGTACCTTTTGCCCAATTTTCTACTTCAAAAAGCATCTATTCAAACCTGTAGCACAACGTACACACTAACTACATCCCCACATTTACATTTTGTCCGATTACCTTATCTGCATCCACTTTTCCTCTGATAAATTCCTTCTTCCAAAATTCCAGTGCCTGTTCCAGAGTCAGGCCGATGCCTTTCAGGAAGAGTCCGTACTGCATCCGGCCTCCGTGACGGAGGTGGTGGCTGTCACGGAGGGCTCTGTGCAGCTGCCGCATGCACAGAGGGAATGACTTCACAGAGAGCTGACAAGAGAAGAATTTCTGTTTAAGGCATACTGACCATTTAATTTGTTGGATATGTGTTTACTGCGATTATTAATTAGCTCCATTTGAAAATGCCAATGGCTGAAAGAAAAGATAGGCGTGTACTGAGAGCCTTGGGACTGAATTCATAACACAGGTGAGTCCATAAACTATCCAATTCAACAAGCATCTCAAGAACAAAATCCAGAGGACAGAATAATACACCTGGTACTATCAAGACTGTCTCCAGCTACAAAGTTACACAGGTTTAACTGCTGTCAGGAAAAATATACCCACACTTGCATTGCATTATTTCTTGACTCTGCTTTTTTTTAGCATCTGGAATGGCAAAATGACCTTTTATAGAGTTTTGGGGCTTGGGGAAGGGGAGGGGATTTTAATTCACTGCCAGAGAAACACTATCATGGTTAAGATAGGTGCTGAAAACACATGGTTCCTAAAATTCGGATGAAGGAGTTATAATATGTTTTGAAGGGACTCTGTACAATTTATGCATGGTGTTTTACATCCCATGTTTTACTTGCATTTTATTTACTTCTTTGTTTTCAAAACTCTACCAGTAAGTCAAAAATCAAAATCCAGCATTAGAAAAACTAATACTGCAACACAGTAATCATAAACGTCATGGTTTACAAGATTGTTAAATAAGAAAATTTTGTTGTATTCTGCTTATAATTATGTTAAGTATTTGTGAAAGTACACAAAATTGAACAGCAAATTGAGCATTTCACTGCAACTTCACTCTGAGTTGAGTCTGAATCCTGATTAGATTCTGCTCCGTCTTGAACTTCAACGCAATTTCCTTCAACAGTTACAAAGCAAACATGAATAAAAAGTAGATAAAGGCTTTATATTTAGTTTGTACATAGAGTACTTGAATTTAAAAAGTTATACTTCAACATCCTGTATGACTCCAGAAACACAACTTACAGCATCAATTTGCTCTAGAGAAATTTTTCCAGTGTTCTTTTGGACGCTGTAATCTGGGCCAACATAAGAATGGCTGAAAAAGAAAGCAAACAGTATGGCATCATTTAAAGCAGTTCCAAAATATTTTTAGGTGTAGAAATTTTGAAAGAAAACAATTTATCAATTATAGCCTGCAAATATTTCATATCAGGCAAAAACAAGAAGCCAAGTAATAAGGACTCATAAAGCCAACATTAGAGCAAACATAGCAAAGAAACGCTCTTTCCCTTCATCTGAAAGGAGAGGTGAGGGATCATATAGGGTTTACATCAGGGAGACCACTGAAGATCATCTAGTCCAACCCCTGCTCAAAATGGTGTTTGCTACAGCAGGTTGCTTAGGATCTAATAAAGATGGGTTTTGAGCATATCCAAGGACAGAGACTCATAACCTTCCGAGCAACCTGTTCCAATGTTCAACCATTCTGTCCAAAAAAGTGTTTTCTTATGTTTATGCAGAATTTCCTGTATATCAGTCTCTGCCCATTGCCTCCTGGCCTGTCACTGGATACCACTGAGAAAACTCTCACTCTTTTTTTACTCCTCCTTCTCAGACACCTATTTACATGCACTGATAAAATGCACCCACACACTTCCTGAAATTTATCTCCTCCAGGCCGAACAACCTCAGTTTTCTCAGTCTCTTCTCGTACATACTGGGGAGCCCAGGATTGGACACAGCCCTGGTCTCAGCAGTGCTGAGTAGAGTGAAAGGATCATCTCCCCTGACCTGCAGGAAGTGCCCTTCCTAATGCCATGCAAGAGGACTGTTAGCTGTCTTTGCTTCACAGGTACTCCGGTGGCTCACAGCTTGCTGTCCAGCAGGACCCCAAGGTCCTCTTCTACATTCACAGCCATTCAACCCTCACACTTGCACATGGGGTTATCCTCTTCAACTGCATGCCTTGCTATTTCCCTCTGCTGAACTTCATAGGATTCCTGGCAGCCCATTTCTCCCTCCTACCAAGCCCATCTGAAAGGCAGAGCACTCACCTGGTGCAAACCATTCTCCCCAGTTTTATATCATGTGAGTCTTGCCGAGTACACACTCAAGTCCATCACCCAAGGCAATAAAGCAGAAGCTAAAGAAGATAGGACTCTAGGTACTCCACCAGGGATTACTGTACTTAATAGATTTTTTTTCATCACACAAAAGGGATAAATAATTTACAGTATTTAAACAATGTGTGCCTATTATTACTGATTTTACTATAGAAGCATCTAAACTCCCTTTGGTCACCTGTCTGTTCACTGCCAGAGGTTGCTTTTCAAGTTGCAAGGTCTGATATATTTTGTTTATTTTAAAGGAACTTCCAAACAGGCAACCTGGAAGCATTTGTATCATTTTTAACGTTGGTGACAAAATAAACTGGAAACAGTCCCTCCATTTTCAAAAAAGCAAAATGGTTTTATACCAGCTGTATAACATACATACCCAAGATAACATAAGAATGTACGAAAATACCAGTTGGCATAAATGTGGGGTATAGTATCCCTGTTGAAGTACCTTATTTTGGAACCTTTCCTTTTTCCATATTAAAAAAAAAAAAAAATCACAGACAGGACTGATCATGATACTGAAGGACTGTTCCACCTACATAAAACAGAACATACATCAAAAGAAATTTTCAATTTCTCAGTAATTACTCCTAGAGAGCACAGTTTATAAAAACCTAACTAAATTGCTCTCGAACTTCAAATTAAGAAAGGTATATGACTGAGGCATATTTTTACAACCCCAGTAAGATGTAGGGTAATAAAATCATGGAAGGTTATTGGCATTCAGAAGTACCCCAGCTATGTAACAGTAACAATAACACTGCAATCCTTGTTTTCATTCATTGCTCTTGAAGGAAGTTCATATGTAAATAAGCAGAGATACAATGAAGCTATTTTTCCTACTCTGATTTACACTAAAAACAACAAAACATAAAACTCTTCCTATATAATAAAAATTATGACACTTTTAAAAATCAAAATAAAATGTCAGGGTTTGGGAACAGATAGCTGAAGCAGTAGAGCACCGTAGAAAATAAGGAGCATGATCCAGCAAACTAGATCTGCATCCCAATTCCCCACACAGTGCTGCCATGATGGAGCCTCAACACTTTCATTTCTAATTCATCCAACATAATTTCAATGCTCTTAATGCTAAGATGTATGTGTTTAGAAACAGCTTTCATTGTCAGCATCCCATATTTAAGTAAATTTCTATTCTTAGAGACATTAAAAATTCTACAAAAGAAACACCTGAGCAACCAGATCTGCATTGAGCACGGGCTAGATTAAATAATCTCCAGAGGTTCACTTCAAGCTAAATTATTCCATGATTCTAAACGAGCTGGCTCTAATTGTATGGACCTTGTCCTCCTGCATACGACCATAGTAAGAGAAGTCTACCATATAAAGTGGTAAAAAGCAGTCATATATATATATACATATATATATATATATATATAAAAGAAAGAGACCAGAGTTCTCTACTTACCATCTTCTATAGCTAATATCGAAATCTATATACATATATATACACATATATATTTATCTATACACACACACACACAACTAAGAGGGAGGCAAACTATTTACTCTAAAGGTTCACACTTGCAGCAATCTACATAGGTCCATTAAAAGAACAAATTAGTATTCCATTCATCAATGACAGCAAAATCTTCCAAAACGAGCAGGGAGTATAGAATATTTGCAACAAGGAAGGCCCATGCCATGAGCACTGTAATTTGGAATCTGTTTTGTTTATAAAGGAGCTTAACAACTTTGCACTTGCTATTAAAAAAAAAAAAAAAAAAAAAAAACCTTTTAAAAAAAA
>VYZP01075141.1:15209-50857 GCA_013400635.1 Hypocryptadius cinnamomeus
TCACCTGTCTGTTCACTGCCAGAGGTTGCTTTTCAAGTTGCAAGGTCTGATATATTTTGTTTATTTTAAAGGAACTTCCAAACAGGCAACCTGGAAGCATTTGTATCATTTTTAACGTTGGTGACAAAATAAACTGGAAACAGTCCCTCCATTTTCAAAAAAGCAAAATGGTTTTATACCAGCTGTATAACATACATACCCAAGATAACATAAGAATGTACGAAAATACCAGTTGGCATAAATGTGGGGTATAGTATCCCTGTTGAAGTACCTTATTTTGGAACCTTTCCTTTTTCCATATTAAAAAAAAAAAAATCACAGACAGGACTGATCATGATACTGAAGGACTGTTCCACCTACATAAAACAGAACATACATCAAAAGAAATTTTCAATTTCTCAGTAATTACTCCTAGGGAGCACAGTTTATAAAAACCTAACTAAATTGCTCTCGAACTTCAAATTAAGAAAGGTATATGACTGAGGCATATTTTTACAACCCCAGTAAGATGTAGGGTAATAAAATCATGGAAGGTTATTGGCATTCAGAAGTACCCCAGCTATGTAACAGTAACAATAACACTGCAATCCTTGTTTTCATTCATTGCTCTTGAAGGAAGTTCATATGTAAATAAGCAGAGATACAATGAAGCTATTTTTCCTACTCTGATTTACACTAAAAACAACAAAACATAAAACTCTTCCTATATAATAAAAATTATGACACTTTTAAAAATCAAAATAAAATGTCAGGGTTTGGGAACAGATAGCTGAAGCAGTAGAGCACCGTAGAAAATAAGGAGCATGATCCAGCAAACTAGATCTGCATCCCAATTCCCCACACAGTGCTGCCATGATGGAGCCTCAACACTTTCATTTCTAATTCATCCAACATAATTTCAATGCTCTTAATGCTAAGATGTATGTGTTTAGAAACAGCTTTCATTGTCAGCATCCCATATTTAAGTAAATTTCTATTCTTAGAGACATTAAAAATTCTACAAAAGAAACACCTGAGCAACCAGATCTGCATTGAGCACGGGCTAGATTAAATAATCTCCAGAGGTTCACTTCAAGCTAAATTATTCCATGATTCTAAACGAGCTGGCTCTAATTGTATGGACCTTGTCCTCCTGCATACGACCATAGTAAGAGAAGTCTACCATATAAAGTGGTAAAAAGCAGTCATNACTATTTTTTGTTACTTAAAAGCAACACTAGCTCTATAAACTATGTTACATGTAATTTATAAAGCTTTTGTTAAGTTGAAGAATTACTTTTGGAGCTTTTTTCAAAGCCAATCACACAGATGAGACCTGTAAGAAACCTGTACCTAAGGCATGCTACCAAAACAATTACTTTAATCTGTATGAAGGAATATAGTCATGCTTTCACTTTATACTACCTGAGGTGATTAAGCAGAGGTTGAAGTCTCTCATCAGACTGTATGGAAGGTAGTGATCGTGCTGTCAGCTGGAAGAAAAAAGGAGCACAAAAATTTAACAATTAATAAAATATTAGCTTAAAAAAAATGATAGCACAAGGCAGGAATTATGTTAGAAGTCACACTGCATTGTTACAACTTTATACAACATTGGGTAAGACATAATTTCTCCTATTAAAAACAACAAAGCACAGCTTTCCAGAATCTGGAGCTAGCAGAAATATTTACAAGTTAACAAACAGTGAAAAATCATTTTTCTAAAATTACAATGCTATTAGAATTAAATAGCAAGACTTCATTGAAAGTGGTATACGTTTTCCAAACATATTTGAACTAGAAGTGATGTTGTGCCTAGCCAGCCTTCTACCAATGTAAATATAATTCATGAAACCATATTATATATAATTTACATTTGTATAAAAGCAATTTACATAGAATTTAGCACTATGTGACTTTTATATAAACATGCCTCTGTGTATACTGTTTTCTTTTAAATGGGCATAACATGTTTTACAATTTGATTGTTCTAAAACATTATTTTTTTTCTTGTAACTCATATGACTAATTAAAACATTCAACTTTTTCTGCAAAAATAAACCCAGCAGTCTATATGTCACACTATTGTAGAATATTAGTTAACTGGTGTATTAACTAATAACAAAATAATTGGGGAAAGGTATGTATTAAATTTGCTTAGTATGTGTACATAAGGTGGCTACCTTCACCTATAAAGGTACAAACATAGCACTTTGGATAATTCTGACATACATTTAACTCAAAATACTGAACATAAACATGCATTTCATGATTCTGTGGCTGCCATGACTCTTAGGCTGTATTTTGAAAACTACCTTTGAACAAAGTAGAAATTTCAAGATATTTCACACTGTATAAATAAGCATCAAGGTATTAAGTATTTTACAGGTAACTCAAAAATAGCATGCAGTATTAATTAATTGAATTATTATACATACTAATTAAAAATATGTAATTCCTGAAAGACCACCCATTTGTTAAATCCATTTCACAACCTTTGCTGCTGGGCAGAAGTCAGACTGGGATCAAATTTGAAACTTGCACCTCAAGCTTGCAAAACCATCCATCAATAAATGAGAGGAGGTTCGAAGCAGCTGTCTGCCAAGGGAAGGCTGAAGCCACTGGACACAGGGACAGCAGGGAAGGAGGAAGGGGACATTTCTGCTGCTGGGGGAACCCTGGACTGCAGCAGTCACTGTCTTAGAACAGGGCTCTTCTCAGCCCCAGGTATCCCAAATGTACTCATTCAATTTGACTGCTGCAGAAACCATCAACCTGGCACTCTCAGCAACCCATTCATGCTCTTTTTAAAGAAGGCAGCTCTCCTGGCAATTACAGCATGATCCACATTCCCTTGTTTTATGGAGCTAGGTTGAGATGCATATGATACACTAAAACTTCAGTAAACTCTGCATTTATTCAGAAGTTTCTTTTACTCAAAAAAAAAACCCCTCATTTTCCTACCACGGAGTTTTAAAGGTCAGTACAAGTATTGTCCTATATTCACATCCCCTATAAAGTAACCCTCTAACTTTGTTTTAAACACAACCAGAAAATCAGAAATTATTTCTGAAAAGAACTTGGAAGCCGACTAAACACCAACCAAAGTTATCAGAATAAAGACAGAACCACCTGAAATACAATATGTTTCTTTCTCCATTATTAACTTAAGAGATACAGAAAACAGTATTTGTGTGCACACTCAAACACGTAAGTATAATTTTACATAAGACAAGCATACTGTATTTTTCTCTATGCAGTACTTGAAATATTGCATTTAATCAGGAAAAAAACATGCATTTATGACAGGATGTTTAGGAAAGTCTGACTGGATAATGATGTAAGCAGCAAAAAAAATAGCATTCAAAACCTGAAAAAGCATCAACATTATTATCAAAGTTACATATACAATAAACTACATTTTTGTGTAAGCACTATTGATTAACAGAAACACTGGTTTAAAATTAATTTAGGAGTTTTAAACACTGGTTTGAAACTAATTTAGGAGACTTGTAATAAATTGAGGCAGAATCAAGACCTAGTGATCTTTAACCAAGATTTTTCTTGATGCTGCAATGAAAGAATATGGAAGAGGTGGTCGATGCATGGCAGTTTCAGGATCCACCATTAAAGGGCAAAAAACAATCCCTTGAAGTCAAAGGAGAATCCACATGGCCAATTATTTTTCTGAATCTGCAAATCTTAGGAACAAATTTACTCCCCATTTTCCTCTATGATGTTGCCTGGACAAGGTAATATCCTCTACAGACCATGTTGTTGTGAAAATAAGATCTAACACATTCCAAATCTTAGAACAAACACTTTGTCCAGTTATTTCAAATTTTTAATGTCAGGAAGATGTGGGATCCTCATAACACTGCTTTTTTCTATGTACCAATAAGGATAGCTTTCCTTAAACATAGTTGAGGAGACCTCATCAAAATATTTGAACAACTTTAATTGAAAGAGCACATTTTCCTTCAACTTCCCTGGATTATGAAAAAAAAAGGTAATATTTTCAAGTATAAAGTTTCTTCTTATAACCTTATATTTTTATTAACAGAGCCACATTGTAAATAAAATCAGCTTTTACAAAGGTCATGGAAAATAACTGCTGGTGTTCAAACTGCTAAGAATTTTATGAGCTTTTTCAATAGCATTTTTCTCAAAGATGAACCCTATTACACATTCCAAATTGAAATTCTGAAGACTTTTTCCAATGACTCTGAAATTAAATTTAGACAGATTCCTGCAAGCACAGCCTTGCTTCTATCTCTGTATGATACTCAACATAAAGACCATCATACCAGAGTAAAAAAAAGCAAAAACATGACATTTGACACTTTAGATACATGAAAGACACGAAAACATTCATAGCTGCATACTGTAATCATGTTGAAGCAGTTTAATTTACAGAGAACGTAAAACACTGCTGACTTAAGATAACTGAAGTCCCAAGGCCTGGATGATCAGAGGAGGGGGCAGAGCGAGCTGCAGACAGGCTCAGGCAGACACCTCAGCTCAGCTCAGCTGGTGACCTCCTAACCTCACGTTCAGCAATAAGACTAAGGGGTAGTTTTTCCAAAGTTGCCATTGCTCAAGACCTGGCTGGGTGTCAATCTGTTGCTGGTAAGCATTGTTTGTGGGGTTTTGTTTTGGTTTCCTTTTTCATTTAATACACTGTTTTTACCTCAATCCAGTCTTGTCACTGGTCACAAGACTGACAAGATCAGTGTCTGCCCCTCCACTTCCCCTTAGGAGGATGCTGAAGACTGCAGTGGGGTCTTGCTCAGTCTCTTCCAGGCTGAACAGACCAAGAGACCTCAGCTGCTCCTCACACAGCTTCCCCTCAAGACCCTTCACATCCCTGTGGCCTCCTTTGGACTCTAACAGCTTAATGTGTTTCTTATATTGTGGCACCCAAAACTGCCCCCAGGGTCGAGGTGAGGCCACCCCAGTGCAGAGCAGAGTGGGACAATCCCCTCCCTTGCCTGGCTGATGATGCTGTGCCTGATGTCCCCAGGACACGGTTGGCCCTCCTGGCTGCCAGGGCACTGCTGACTCAGATTTGACTTTCCATCATCCAGGAGCTCCAAGTCCCATGCCACAGCGCTGCTCTCCAGCCTCTCATCCCCAGTCTGTGCACACAACCAGGGTTGCCCCATCCCAGGTGCAGAATCTGGCCCTTTCCCTTGTTAAATTTCACGGTTGATGACCACCCAGCCCTCTAATTTGTTGAGATCTCTCTGCAGGGCCTGTGTCCAACTTACTGCCTGACCTATCTGTGCCCAACAAATGCACTATGGTACATCTGTTCCCATTAAATGCATCACCCACTTGAGTATGAGCCTGCACAGTAGCAAAGAGCAAGAGAGAAAGAAGGTAGAAGCTTTTTTCCATAAAAATGGAAACAAAGATAAAATAAAAGAGTAAAATATGACATCACCTGTAGTACCTGCAGCAGTAACTCATCTAAAGGAATGGTATATAACCAGAAGTTATCTTCAGTTGAATGAAATAAAATTACTTTTTGCTCCACTAATCCAGCACTACTTTACCTATTCAGGTCTTTCTCTTGAACTTTTTGAAACACAGACTGCCTTTAGCGATAGCTATTTAACATTAATAACTACACTTGTTCCAACTAACTCATTAGTACTAGACAAACTTTATTCAAAGATCTGTTTGGCCAGCATTTTAAGATGTTTTCTAAATGTAACCAATCTAACAGAAGAGGAATCTTTTTGTAACCAAACCATTCATGCTTTTTTTATTGACTATACTGTAGCCATGCCATATCTGAAAGTCAGAATAACAGATCCCAGCATTCCCCCTTCACCTGGAGTAACTGAGAAACAAAAGAAGACTGTAAGATGTTTTCTGTGAAAGTTTTTACCTTAATTCCAGATTTTTTTCCTTAACCCTAGTTTATCTAGATTTGCTATTCTTCTGGAGTATACATTTGATCAAAAGAAAAAACAATCTTCAGGAGATGCTACAAAAACCTTGGGAAGCTTTCCTCACCTCATTCCCATTTTAAGATACGGAAAAGGTTAAAAATAATAATGTAGAAACATTTTAGTTCTACTCACTTAAAGACTGTGCCATAATATTGACTGTATTGTTATAGATACACTACACACATCTCAGAGTACTCTTACATATTTATAGGATCAACACAGAATCACAGGACAGTTTGGGCTGGAAGGGGCCTTAAAGCTCATCTAGCTCCAAACTCTCTGTCATGGGCAGTGACACCTTTCACTAGACCAGAGCCCCATCCAGACTGGTCTTGAACATGAATTCTGCAAATATCCAGCAGAATTACAATAAATAGCAGGCCTTTAAGTCTCAGTTCCACTTACACAGAGTCCATATAAGGCCATGCCTTTATACAAAAGTGGAAACTCTACCATACAATGACATTTGAAAAATAAATCATTCATGTAAAATCTCTTTCCCACTGCAATCTGCCTTCAGCAACAAAAAATAGTTTTCATGTACATTTTATTCAAGAATTCAGCCTAAATAGAGGAAGTAATAGTTGCAAAAGATTTCTTAATGCATTTCTCTCTGATTAGAAGCATTGTTGATGAATAGAAACTCTAAAACTTTAAGACAAAAATCTGAATTTTAGCTGGCTATTCTCTAAAATGTAGTATTAAAGGATATGAATTCTCCAGTAAGGCATTTTAATGCACCAGGCACCAAAATACTTGCTTTAGATTAAATTTCAGACTCTGTCTAGAAAGGTTTTGTACTTCTGAGAAAGCCTTAATATTACTTTGGTTTGCCGTTATTTATTTTTTTAAAACACATTTCAGAATTATATTACCTGGTTTGTGTGATTTTGCACTAAGAAGTCATGAGATGCAGATACTGCCAGAACCCAAGAATTCAAGTTAATTATGCTCCAGAGAAACACCTTCAACATCCAACTAAGCTGCAGGCTGTCTCATACCAACAGGAACTGATTGATTTTGAAACATCAGCTATGGTGCTAATGTTGTTAGAAAATGTCACAATGCAAATGCTATGCAGCTGGGGAACCTGGAATGACAGAGCAGTGTTTGCATGCCAGTATGCTGCTGTACCTAGACAGCTGACATTTTAACACTGATCAATTTTCTTGTGAAAAAAAGTTGGGGTTTAACCTTTCACAGCATCTTACAAATCTCAAGCAAAATTAATAAGTAATTTTTGTCAAGGCTTTTTCAGCTATTAAAAGTTATTTCAGCAGCACTTGCACTGAAATATGCTCAATAAAAACTACACCAAACAATTAGTTACATCTATTCCACAACACATAACCTATATAACAGCAAATAACATTCTTCAAAACTAACAAAACTATGCAAAAAATGTTTTCAACATTATGAAACTTTTCTTTTTAATTAGTCAATATAATTTAATACATAAAGCAGTTCGATTATTTCCATCTAGTACCACCAAATTTATGAAAGGAAGGAAATAAATAATACAGACTAGCATTACTGGGCTTCTAGTACAAATGTAACAATTCTGACATTTCTGAAGAATAGGGGAAAAAATTCCCTCTTGAATCCCTAGTGGATGATATGAGTATCAATATAAGGCTGAACTTGGTTTTGTGGGTTTGCTTTTGTTTTGTTATTTAATTGCATAAAACTCCCCACCAACTCCATACACACACACACACCTGTTCACAATAAAACAAGCTAGCCAAAAGAAAACCATACAGAACACTAAGTGGCCTACTATGTTTAAGGAAAGCAATTCAAAAGCAGCAACTAATTTATTTAAAAAACAAACAAACAAAAGAATTAAAGTCATATTATTAGCACTCTCATTTTCTTTTTGGACTCTAAAAGGCAGGGCACAATAGTTATCAATGTTGCTTAGATGCTGTATCTAAACATTTAAAACCTATATACGAGTATAATAAAATATAAATTATGTTGTAAAATATATATTCTAAATTATCAATATTATATATGTAAAGTCTTCTTTTCATTTTGCTAGTTAATTCAAGCTGTCAAATGAAAAATTTTCCATAAGTGAAGAAACAAATTAAGAGTTGTGAAAAGTGTCCTTGCTAGCATGTCCTAGATATTTACCTAATGCTTTAAGAACTCTGAAGAAACCGAAGTCCACTAATTTCAGCTCAGCATTTGTCAAATGCACTCAGAATAATAATTAATGTTTTCCTGAGGCACTTGCTTCTGAAAGTAATTGATTTCTTTTTCCCATTTGGAAATGTCTAGGCTTTCATATTCACACTGAGGTATAAATAACACCTGGATTAGAGCCTCATATTTAGTCTTTAAAGCAAAAATCTTTCAATCATTAAACCTTGTTTAATTGCCAAACGAACTGTTGCTGGATTTTGCAGCATTATTATTTGTGCATATAATCATTTCACTTACATTTTAGGGTGACAGCATGTAAATCAACTCATCTCTTGTACTTTTTTGCATACTAAAATAAAGCTGAAGTTGACAGTTATGAAGATGCTCATTAGATATTTTCCCCAAAAAATAAGTTATTGATTCCACCTTTCTTACAATAGTGCATAGTGTGTTTCAGGCTTTAATTAAATGTAGATTGAAGAAGACATTTAAGAAGCTACTTTGTTAGCAAAATCCAAATCATCTGTTAAATAATACTGCTTCCCATAGTTGTGAACATTCTTCACTGATTTCATCAACTATCTCAGCCTTTACTGAGAGCTTTCTCAACTTTTAATTTAGTCTTGAGTCCTTTCTTTGTATCAACTTCCAGATACCTAGTTATTTTCAAGCCAAATAACGAGTGTACTGGAACACTCGCCTTCACAGCAAGCATGGAAAATGAGATCCTTTCTTTTATTTCACTCCATTTCACCATGAACTTCTGATTCATGCAAACAGTTCTTCATCTCTCTGTTACTGCTATCTATTCTTTGGCTGCATGCAGATTTTTTGCACCTTCTTCTGGCATTGTTTATGAAGTTTGTTTCTTTTCCAGGCCTCCTCCCAGGTTCACAGACTAAATGGTGACACCAGTACTCTAAAGTAACCTGGAATGTATTCCTCAGTTCAACTATAAAATGATGCTTTAATTAACTTGCATCCATGGAGCATTACTGATGTGGGAGAAGGTAACTCAGACAGCAGTGATTTCCCCAGGGTCTTAATGTTACGATTTTAAAGTTTCGCACACACATCCTGCCCCTTGCACTTCATTCGTGAGAAGGAAATTAAGAAAGCCAAAATCTTCATAAAATCTCTTCTTGGTAGAAGCCACTAGCCAATATCACATAAGAAGCAATTGGTTAAAACATATGAAAATTACTATTTAAAGACCCTCAAAGTCACTGTCACAAACCATGGCAGGTGTTTCCCATCACAGATCTCATCAGCCTAGCACAGTGTTCCAGAAGTGCTTTAAGAACAACCACACTAGCAAAAGTTCTCCAATGCTGAAGACTATATAGTCAAAAAGAGAAGAAACAACTCTCTATATACCCATCCAAAATACTTGATTAAAAGCTCATTTTCCATAGTCATCATTACTATTACAGTGCTTCATCAATGTAGGCCTTCATAAAAGCCTTCAGTTAAAAACTGTTGTGTTTTATCTTTACAAACCCTATTACTAAAGTCCTGTGCACTACAGGAAATAAATGTCTTGCTACTATATAAAAATCAGGTACTATAAATCAGTTTTATTACAGAGCTTCAGAAGAGATATTTAGATTTTATTAGTAATAGGATTTTACTACTGGGAATCAATTATCTGTCCAAGTTCTAAGCTCCCCTCTAAAAGAGAGATGGACATACCAAAGAAAGACCAGCACAGGGCCACACAGATGAAAGGACTAGAGCATCTACTATGAGGAAAAACTAGGAGAGTTGGAACTGTTCAGCATGGAGGAAGGAAGGCGCTGGAGAATTCTACCAATGCATATAAATACTTGAATGGAGGGTGCAAATAGGACAGAGCCAGGCTCTTTCCATGGGTGACCAGTGACAGGACCATATGAAATGTGGACAACAAACTGAAACACTGAGATCTGAACATCAGAGATCTGAACAACTGAGATGCCATCTGAACATCAAGAACCACTGCCCGTATTACGTATTGTACATTTGGTTTTCACCAGCTGTGATTCACAATGTGGCCAAGGTTTGAATGCACCTCTGAAGATCATCTGGTCCAAGTCCCCAGATGGAGCAGGGCCATCTAGAGCTGTTTGAGCAGGACTGTCCTGGCAGGGTTTGAGTATCTCCAAGGATGGAGACTCTGCAATCTCCCTGGGTAACCTGCTGAAAACCAAATACATAATACAGCCCATAATACAGTACCAAGTATTTCTGAACTACTAAGCCTTCCTGTTTTGCATATAAGAGCTTCCATTCTCTAAGCAGCCTCCAAAGTCCACATTTTCATCTGCATTGTAGGGAAATTTTAAAAATTACTCATGATTTTCCTAACAAATTCTAACAAGATTGTCAAGTCTTTTTTCAGGAGGATGAAATGAAGGGATTTTTTTCTGAAACAAGATCATTTTACTTTTAGATTTCCTTAAAGGAAAAATTATTTAAAAAGATCTTAAAAATCACTTGTTCTAAAGATCAGGAGTACTTACTGAATTTGACTCTTATCAAGGCTGTGTTCTTAATTCAATCCTTAAATAATAAGATAGAGACACTAACATCTAAGGAAAAAGGATACTATCGCAAAACATTTTTCTGTGTTTAATGAGCTTCTCAAATCTCCATGTGTTTACTTTTTTCCCTTGACAAATTTACTACATAATTTCAAATAAGTTTAAATAATCCTTAGGAATTCCATACCTGATCTTCAGTAACAAACAATATAGAAAATATTTTATTACAACAGCCTGCATGACGCCAATCTCTTACTTTCAAAACTCAGAAGGTAGCATTTGAATTTAAATTTATTCTCTCAATATGTGGTACTGCTTGAAAATAATTGTTTTGTTGCTAAAACTTGAAAAAAATATCCATCTTTTAAAAGCAAAAAGGTATTTGAAACACTTCTGCTCATTTGTGCATATTTTAAAATATTATCTTTTATTAAGAAGCAAAATCAAATCTTGCCAGCCTTAGAGTTTTAAGCCCCAGTTTCCCATATGTTCAAGTACCAGTGATTGCATTCTTATCTTTAGTGAGTAGAGCTAAAAACATGTCAGGCACTCAAATTTCATACAGCTAAAACCCAGCATTAATCTGAGCCTACTTATCATCATTTTCCAACATTTTACTTCATCTCAACTCTCAATTGCCAATAACAACTTCTCAGACCTAAGTAAGAGTTAATGTTTAAGTCTTTTCTTTCCAAAACAGAAAAGCACATTTGTATCAAAGAAAACTACTAGCAACTCCAATGACATGCAGGGCTCTCATTTTTTTACATGGTTATTTGCATTTACAGTTATTACAAATGTTCTGAATAAACAAATACACTCCGACATAACACTTCCCCCAGGAGTAAATTTCACTAAGCAGAAAAGCAAGCCTTCAAAGCAGCTACTTATTTATAAAACATAAATATTGCTGCCTTAGAACTTAACTATGGAAGTGGGACCTCCATTTGACCCTTAAGAAGGCCTGTGGCTCAGTGCCTTTCTGAGCAGAAGTGCACACAGCAAGCTGCTGAAGTGAAGCTGAAGCTGATGGCTTCAAGCCCCAGGGATGTTCTCCTTCCCAGCCCCTGACCCCAGCCAGGCTTACCATGTACTCCTCATACACACACACTGTGCAGACACTGCTGGCCACCTCAAGAACTCCACACACACAAAAACAGGCACCAAAAGACTATGGAGTCCAGCAACCAAAAGTGCAGGATTGAAAGGTGTAAGTTGTTTGAAGCCAGATGAATGTGCAAAGGAAAACCAACCCAAATGAATACTACATCAGGTACTGCAAGTGCATTTCAGAAGGTAAGGTAAGCTACTTTACAGTAATGCTTTCAAATAGAGGAAGTACTAAAAAAAGTTTTTATGAAGAATGTACTCTCTTAACATTAGTCTTTGAACATACCTGGTATCCATTTTCTGAAGCAAGAACAACATATTGTTAAGCAAAACCTGTTACAAAATATCAGTTGTATTCTCGTATCACCCTAACATTCTTCAAACCACAGTTTATGATCCATTGGGAGACATGGAAATATACAATGGTATTGGCCAAGTGTCTGGCAACAGACTGCAGAAGTTTGGTTTCTCCTAAGTCACACCAGTTCAGCACCCTCAGGGCAGAGAAATAGAGGATGTAATTCCTACTGGCAGAGGATCAGAGGCTGTAATCAGTAGTTCAAGTATTTATATTAGCCAAGGAACTCTTGCTGCTAGCATCAAATCTGTTTCACTATGGCTGCTGAGTAATTATAAAGCCCTAAAGGATCTCTAAGCTGCTCACAATTACTTGCAGCATGCTCTCATAACAGAAAATAGCCCATGTAGAGAAAGCGTACATAAAGTACATAAAAAGCTACTTTCTACATAGTTCAGCAAAGCCATTGTTAAATATAGTACAAAACAAGTAAGGTCTATACACAATTAAAAGTTAGAAGTTACTAGATCCAAATACATATCATACCAGTCATGTTCTGGGTAGTTTATCAACATAGCAACAGCAAAAAAAAATTAAAACATAACTTACCAATGAGAGTCAGCTTACTAATTTTTTTGCAGATTGGTTTGGCATAACCCTTGGACACCAAAATGGCTCCAAAGCTCTCACTAAACTGGGACCAGGTGAACTGAGCAACACTTTTTTTACATATACCCATTAGCTATTTTCTTATTTCTCGAAACAGTGTTCACGAGTCCTGCTAAGCATACTTTCTACAGCACTCAACAGATTGCATCATCCTTATGACCATAAAAACACAGATTCCAAACCTGTACAGTTCTTTAATTTTGCTTTTTACAACACTTTCTCTAATGGTTACTGAAAATCATGTAAAAGCCCACTGTCCATTCTGGAACAACGCTAACAAGAAAATTAGCTTCTTTTCACACAACTGGTGACTTTGTACCATGACTAAGCCTGTACAGAATACTCAAGCAGGAGGAAAATTATCTGGGACAATACGGTTACCAAAGTTGGGAAAATCATATTATTTTCACCTACGTGCAAGAGATAATGGAAGAGGTTAGGAAAACAATTACCACAAAATGCCAGAGCAATCACAGTCACTCCTCAGCCTATATAGAATATTGTTTTAGAAAGCAAAGTTAAACGAGAAATTATCTAAATATTATCTCTTTTCTTTAAGGTCAATTCACTAAGTGAAAATAGAAGAACACACGCAACAAAACATCCTTATTTTCCTTTATTCAAACTTTCTGTTCCTAATGCCTTCAAGAAGTGACAGAAACAACTGTGTATTGTCCAAGTGTGCTTGGAAGTGTCACTCAGAAGATAAAATTTGACTACATTTGTCCAGCTCTAGCTCTTTAGATGATACCAGTATACACTGGTAAAATGAGGAAAGCACAGATGACTGGTAAAGGTTTGCCCAAAGAACATCTACCTCGTTCTAATGGTTTAGGTGAGGGTGGGACAAAAACAAGAAGAATGGATGAACTCACAAGAGCTTTGCATTCTTACACCTGGGCCAAAATGCAAAACAATGATCAACAACTGTGGCAACACCAGCAGATGGGCTTTAGATATAGACAAGGTCAAAGAGACAACATCACCAAGGAGGCCACTGACAGCTTATGCCAAGTGCCTAAATTAGAATGCAACAAATAAATAAAAAATAGCCCTGAATAGCAAGCAGGAGGTGACTCACCCATGAACACTGAACACTGCAAAAGGCTGAGCCCAAGAGGGAACCACTATGCATAGAAGCCAAGCCACCAGCCATGACCTGACCCTTGCTGAGAGTGCCCTGCTCAGAGTCCATGGCACCAGCCACAGCTTGACAAGAGGAGACTTGTTTGATGTAACTCTCTTTTCTTCAAAGAATGTGAGAGCTGGTCATAGAACCATTTGGTGCGTAGACCTTGGTTAAGCACCAAACTCCCACCCAGCCATACACATACTTCCCGTCCTCAACAGGAAGGTGGGAGAAAATAGATCTATAAATCCATGGATTACTTATCAATTGCCATTATGGGCAAAAGAGATTCAACCTGGGGAAAAGCTCTTGTATTGACAATAAAAATAGATTTGGGTGGTGGGAAACAGACAAAAAAACAAAGTGCAACCTTGCTGTGATCCTCCTCTTCTTCCCAAGCTCAGTTTCACTCCTGTATTCCCAATTTCATTACCCAGCCCTACCAAGTGGCATGGGGTGAAAGGAAAATGAAGAAAGTAAATCAAAACCAGCATGCAGTGTTTTAAGAGATTGCAATGTTCTTAACCATATGCTCTAAAAGACATACTAAATTGTCATGCAGATTTTTCAATTGCATTTTTTTTGTGTAATTACCCAATTATTTATCTTTTACTCTAGATTTCAATGATATAATCAATATATGAACAAAAAGTACAGAAAACCTACTAACAGTGAAGCAGTATTAAAGACAACTGGCTCTTTTGTAACATCTAGCAAGAAGCTGTTTTCTGCAAAATAAGGCCAAACGCCTCTTATTTTCAGGAAGAGCCACTTCAGCTCTGTCTCTGACATCCACTGCCACTTCAGTTGTTCTTCACTGAATGTTATATCTTTAAAGTACTCCAGACGAAGAAGGCAATATGTACATGGACTATATAATTTTGTTTGCCTGAGACAGTCTGAAGCTTGGATAAAGACAAGGATCACAATTTTCACCAAACCAGGTCCCTTTATCTACAGCACAAAGTGATATTGTGTGGGAGCATTTGCCTTGCTCTTGAGCTGACCATTGCTAAAGCACTTTTCAACCACGTGAAGCTACCACCGGCCAGATCAATATTTTTCAAGAATATTACCCCTATGGAAATACAACTGCACAGTAAAACATGCCAACCTTGCACCAAACAAGCATGAAAGGGACCAAAGAGATCAAAAGCAACATGCAAGGACAGTCACAGAATTCCATCGAGGCATCTGGGTAGAAACAGGTGATAGAACACAAGTTATACCAGGCTGAACAGTCAAGTCTAGACACCACAAAATTTAATATAAAACATCATTGCTTAACTCAAACATTACATTTCAAATCCTAAAAACATCTCAAGTTCTTTTTGAACCAAAACACAGCGAAGATGATTAAAATAGCATGCTTAATTTCTGCATAACACCAAATAATCAGAAACAAGATTCTGTCAATTCCCACGTGTTTTCAATAAAAATGCAACTATTTTTCATATAATCCTAATGGTTAACCAAGTACACTTAAACACACCCACCAAAAAAACAACCAAACAAAAATCCCTCCACTCAAAACAAAAAGAGCTTTGCATAACAGTCTATTATGCACTCCAGGAATCTCTATCAAAACCCCATAAACTTTAAGTTCACAGAATGAACTAGGTTGGAAAAGTTGTTTGAAATAGTCTGTTTGGATCTAATCTTCCTTATGTGTTACTAAGAATTTTCTATTACTTACTTGATATAACAAAGACTGAGTAAATCCTCACCTTTTTTGAGAAAAGTACTCAGGACTGATGGGTAATATGAAATGGTGAAATAAGCCTACAAAAACATAAACCATTCTCACCATTCACCTTGGTTCATTAATGAGGCAAATCTTTCTTAAGGAATGACACATCCAGGACTTCAATATTCAAACACTAAGTGAATATGTCTTCTCTATAATGACTGTTTGACCACAGCAGTGACACTATCTTCTACTTTAATTAACAGTGCACTAAATTCAGTGACAACACTGATAGGTCTGTTTTATTTCCTAAAAGTATATATTCTTTTGATTCAAGTTTTAAATAACAAAACACAAGACTAAAAATATTATATGTATATATACATATTAAAAATTATGTTAGTTAGTCATTACAAGCATTTAAACCAACAAATAGCAATTAACATTTTTTGTAAGAAAAATATAATTTATTAGGACTAGCTTCACAAACTTAGAATACCTGTTTTAGCTCATATAATGTAGTTTTAAGGTTGGTTTAGAATCACTGTATATACCAAAGATCTTTTACTTCATCTTGCAGATAAATAAAATCTTTTTAACAAGAAAACTAAGTAAGTAAGTATATCTGACACTGTTCTCCTTCATTACAGACCTGCAGTTTCATGGGTCTGTGGTCAGCAAGAGGGATGAAAAAATCTTTACAAGTGCTCAAAGTATCTTCAGCTATCTGTGGTTTTTTTAAACAGATGCCTGTTTCTAAACACTTGTGGGGCCTACTAATTTAATGCTGCATAACCAGATCACAAGGCTTGATTAAACTGCATTTTAAATTCAACACAGTACACAAGTGTATGCAGCACTGCTATTCTGACTGAAACTTCACAAATAAGGATTAAAAGGGCAAGTCCAGGAAAGCACAGAAAAGAATTTTTATTGTGAAGGTACCACTAACAGGGTTAGGATTTATCAAGTCAGATCTCTACTACTCAGGAAGTACTATGTCTCTTATTAGTTTTATTATTTTGAGAAAGACCATTGCAAACAGCAGGAGGAAATGTTGTTACAGGAGGAAAACAGCAAAACTGAGCTATATAGGAATTGTTGCTTACAGACAAATTATGTCAGAAAATGTGTCAAATAATTTTCAAAGCTATTTTATTGCTTTATCTTGCTGCAAGAGCAGACAACTGCAGAAGCATTCCAAACTGATATATTTTTTTACTCAAGCCTCTATTTCTTCATTGGTTTACCAGCTAGAACATAGACAGTAACAGGGTTTCAGCTTGTTCCTGGTGCGTGAGACAACCTAAATTTATATTGCCATTTAAATCGGGTAGACATGAGCTGAAGTAGAAGCAAATCTGAACTATGTTTGCACTATATTTATATAAGTTTATATATTTATATAAGTCCACATGCAGAAAAGCCATATTATGTAGAATGAGTTTCAGAATGTACATGCCTCCACATGTGCTAAACACACACAGAGCTTTCACTAGAGATACTACCACAAGTCTTAAGGATAAAATCATTGTGTTAGCATGGTACTCTGCTGCTACTTTCATCTACTTCTCAGTCATAGCTTGGCTTAACACAGATATGCTGTGAAAGGTAATAGAGCCACATGTCACTAATTCTGTTACCTCTGCACTAAGCTGCACAGTTACCACCTAGCATAACTATTTTTAAGACTGTGGCTCTACAAAGAGTAAGTAATATGGTTTGTTTATTTACTTTTTTTGAAGCCTATAGTAGAATTGTGGTTTGGTTTTTTTAAGCTTGCTGAAGAATTGGGTTTGTTGCCAGGGAGGGAACATACAACTCAACATAAGCTAGATCTGACAATGAAGAGAATTCAACTAGAACACCAGTCTGGGAGAAATAAGATTGTAACATGCTCCATCCTCTCCTTGAAAAGTTCTAGACATAACCTTGAGATATCAGCCAAAACCAGGAATATGTCTTTTCTACAAGGAACCTGACACACAATTTCATAGCTGACAAGAACAAAAACCTGTGACTAAGCCCCTGTGCCACTGTGGCTCTAGAGTACCAGGAACAGGCTGTGCTCTTCTTAAAATATCAAATGCAGGACAATGCTCTAAATATCCAGCTGGTAAAATGGTATCTGTGGAGATACAATACACAATATTTGCAAGAAAAGGCCAAACACAGAGATCTTAAACTAGAATACTGGTCATATTAAGGTTAGGTGTGATGAATATAACCACATCAAGGCAAAAAACAACGCTCTGAACACAGGATGACTTTTACAGCCAGCTGTCCACTGATGATGATACATCTGCAGTATTTCAGGTTATAGAGGACTTGAGGGAAAATGCTCAAGCAATGACCTCAGAAAGCTGAAAAGACAGGCAAACAAACAGTTTTTGAAACAATGAGAGGTCAGTTAATTAGCAACAGTTTTCTGCTTTTTTGGTAAATCCAGATAGCATTATTTTCCAGGGTCAACACTAGTTGGTAAAAAACATTCAGAGAGAAAGAACCACTCATCTTTTAAAGATGACAAAAAGCTTTTAACATAGATTATTAAAAAAGGAACATATGTCCATTTAGTAAAAAGACAATGACATCAGGAAAAAAATTAACTAAAACACTAGGGAAAGAAAATAAGAACAAGGAATCGACCATAGAAATCAATGGTAAGCAGTCTCAACAATAATTAACAAGAAAAATGTAATTGCTCATTTATGGTCAGACACTTGGTTTAGTTGATGCTAAATCCTATGGAATGAAGTCTAATGACTGAAAGATTAACCTGTATAGTCCTAACATCGTGGACAAAACAAAATATTACCTAAGACACTCAAAACTTTGAATGCACCAGATGTAAAAGATGGAGCTGCAGATGATAAATACTCAGACGCTTGGGGAACACCATCCCAGCCTCGCCCCGCGGTGCTCCTGCAGGGAAAACGCAGAGTTCTCCGCAGGGAAAAGGCTCGGGCAGGTTCTGCCTAAGCCACACCAGGCTCAGAGGCAGGCTCCCAGACCTCACCGCATCACCCGTGTGCTGACCAGAACTAAACCTGCCACCGTGGCTTATAGAGTCAGCTCACAAAACACGAAACTGAGGAAGCCACTCCAAACTCCACACTCGGTGGGTAAAATGTCCAGTTGGAACACATGATGTAAGTTGTGGAACTGCAGCAGCCTGCAGAGAAAATTCATACAAAGAATTTGATTTTTAGTATTTCGCTTGAGCTTGCTTTTCTGAAAGTTTCCTTAAATTCCAGGCCAACAGAGAAAACAGCACATCCACAGAGCTCACTTTAATGAGCTGAATGAAGACTTCAGGAGGCAAAAAAATCTGACTTGGAAACTGACAGAATTATCCAAAAGTATTTTGAAATTCCCACGTTCTGCCTTTTGAATCCTGAAAATACAGGTAACTTTTCAGTCCAATTATGCAGTCACTCAAATTTAATTGCTATAGCATTTCCATGTAATATTTAAAGTGCATAGTTTAATTATGTTTGCTAAGTGACAGAACATAGTAAACAAAAAAAAAGGAGTATTGTGTATTGGCTTTCCAAAAGTAAACAGAAATCAATTAGATCTTGAGTATTTTAGCTTCCAAGAGTAATGCCACAAATTAGAGACAAATGCAAGTTTGAGAGCCATTCTAACCTTCACATTTTTTGCACATCTTTACTGATAAATTTCCAGACATTTACACCTTATAAAGATTAATTAAGGAAGCAAAGAACTACCAAGCAGTCAAAAAGGATTCAGTAAGAGATCTACCAAGAAATGTCCTCTAATGCCAAGTCTGTGAAACCTGATAGGATGTACCTGAGGGTACTGAGAGCTGAAGTTATGAACCCACTCTCCACCCTTGCTGGAAGGCTACTCTCATCAGGAGAGGCTCCTGATGACTTAAAGGCAAGTCCTTCATTCATCTTCTGATGTAGCAGTAAGGATGAGTGGGGAGCAACAGGCCAGGCAGTCTCACTCTAGACCCTGGGAAAGTCACAGAGCTTAGAATTCTTGAAATGCACTTATAATTAATTTGTTTTTAACCAACATGGTTGCCTTCTGTCACAAAAACAAGTACATCTGTGAGTACAGAACAGCAGATGTCATTTGCCTTGGCTTTGACAAGACTTTTGATACTGGACCCCTGTATTTAAGCTGCAACTTTATAGTCTAGGTTAAATTAGATGGCTGAAAAGCTGTTGGAAGGTTGGAGTGATGTTAACCAGCTCACTGCTCACTGTAAAATGCAAGCAGCTAAGGATTCTGCTTACAGTAAACCTGAGTAAGCCAAGCCTGGACTGTTCTACACTGCATGTGTTGCCTGAGCTTGTGTTGTGCTAACCATATTCCTTGGCTGCAGGAGAAATTCAGGTGACTAATTGTAATTGAAATTCACCAAGCACAACTTAGAAGTCCTGTACACAGGACGATGGCCAACTCACTGGAGAAAAGCTCTTCCAGAAAAGAGCTGAAAATCTGGTAAGCAGTAGGTTCAACTTTGGCAGTAAAGACAGGTAGAAAACACAGAGGGTAAAATTTTACAAAACTTGCCGCAGAACAGAACATCTTGTACTCTGAGCCCCCAAACCAGACATAATATTCTAGATATGGTCTATTAAGTGTAAAGTAAAGGGGGAATCAGTTCTCCCTACCTACCTGCTACACTTGTCAATACAGCCCAAGGTACTGTTGATCTTCTCTGCTGCCAGGGCGCTTTGCTGGCATGCACTGAAACTACTGTTTGCTTAGATGTGAACCACACTCCATCCAAACTGCAACATTTGTACTAAAAGTTTAAACCACAGCATCACACAATCCCACTGTGGTTGCTTTTGCTACGCTATTTAACTGGCTGAAGGAACACACATCAGTGACCAGGGAAAATCTTGCTGACTGGGACTTAGATTTCAATAGTACTATCCAACATTCAGAAAAAAAAACACGTAAGGAAAAGAGTTGAAGAACTAATCCCGAACTCAGAGTAATCACTTGTCAAATGAGAGTATGCTACCATTTGCCATACAAAGTATTATGTTTCTGTGGTGAGCCCCATCTTAAAAATAAAAATTAAAAAAAAAAAAAACCCACACACTAAACCAAGAGCTGCTTCTTTTCCTGAGATGTTCTCTGTGGCTTCTAGACACTGTCACAAAGGCAAAGGACATTATGAAAGAAAATAAAATGGATTTCTTTTTTCAAATATCTCATATCCTTATCCTGCTTGTAATAGCATTCATGCCTGGGAAAAGGCGGTCTACCTGAAAGAAGTGCTCACAATGACCCTCACACAACTTCTGCACAGATTTGCCAGCAGTGCTGGCAGAGCACCCTGCACCAAGCAGGACAGGAGCTTTCATCCTCCACTACTCCACATCTACTTCTTAATCCCTCAGCAGCAGAGCACAGGTTTATGCTCATACCCTGTACAACTGTACAACATATTCTCCCTTGCACCAACTGAATTCAAGTATCCCACATCCTGAATGTGCCTGAAAAAAATCCAGCTCTCTTAAGAGCTGAGTACCAAGTTGTGGACTTCATTTCATAAGGATTCTCCATTGTCTTGGAGCCATTATAAATTCCCGAAGTCACAGACCTAAACATGGTGCTGGTTTGAAAAACATGTGGCTTGGAAGAAATTTTATTGTTGCCTCTCTAATTATTTGTTCAGTCATCTCTGTTCTTATTGCAGGCTCTAACAGCAATTATCCTATAACGTAAAAAAAAATACATAGATTAACAGAAGCATCTAATAGTTTTCCACTAGAAAGGGCACTAATGATGAAAACCAGGGATTATTCCCCAGCCTAAATTTTTGCAAAAGCACATAATCAGATGAACTACTACACTCCCCTCCTCACTCCTCCTGAAATAACTTAAGATCAAAAGTCCAACTGGATTTGCTGTTCAAAATTGGTTAGTCTAGAATTGGCTAGCTGCATTCTGAGTGATAAAAGCACTGACACGGAAGAAAGAAAAGGTAACTAAGGGCATCAAGATGCCTGCTCTCCAAATCCTTTTGTTTCTTAGACAGTAACATCAGAGAACATATCAAACTTAAAAGCAGATTCACCCCAAGATATTTGTTCAGCAGCAACAATCTAAAGAAAGAATTTCAGTAAAGTTTAGAATAATATTTCAAAAGAAATAGTGTAATTTGCCTTTTAAATCACACTTATTAAAGTGTCTCACACAGCAAAATGTATTGTATGTGACAAAAAAGAGACTGATTTTAAATTTAAATATATGCTAAATTAATTAATAGCTTTTATTTTTTGCTATTACATTTCTTTTATTTACTTGCTCATGCAATATGAGCTATCATCAACTTTTATTTAAAAACAAGTATTTGCTTTCTGTCAACAAGGGGTGTCACATGCCTAGCATTCTACAATACTGCCTGGGAGACTCAACTCCTCCAAAAATTACTTTAAAAGCCTGTCATCTGGAGTAAGAAGTGATTAATAGTTTTATTCATTTACTCTGACAACTGGTGGCATTCTACTCACTTTGAAAAAAAGTAATTCTACATTTCCACCATCCCCAAAGAAAATTCTACTGATTCACACTTCAGTTTTAAAGAGAGAGGGTGGGGGGCAGTGTGTTGGGATTTCCACATTTTTAAATTTTATTTTTACTGTCTATAAATCAAAAGGATGGAGTAAAAAGAAACATAAATAATGTTTGGGATTAAGAAATCTGATAACAGAAAAACTTTCACCTCACTTTGCCATTGTAGCTACAAAAAAAAAAACCAGGGAAAATGCATTGGTTTTTCTGTTACTTAAAGCTCTAAGCAGTACATCCAAATTTAATCCATTTTTTTTCATGTGTACATACATACCAAAGGCTGCAGTCATTAATAAACCAAGTCACTTTGCTTAACTTGCAACAGATGGTAATAAAAAGACCTTTGCTTTCTGATATTTGTTCAAGAATACAGATTATTTAAATTAAACATCAATCCTTACAAACAGAGAAATACTAGTATTTACATGAAAAGGAATTTGTTTACATAAATACAGAAAAAAATTACAGCCAAAAAGATCTTTCACAAGCTACATGTAAATTGAAACTGAGCATCTTCATTGGTCTGTTTTTCCCTGATACTTCACCTTATTTTCTGCCTTTCTACAACTCAGACACTGGACAGCTAATTCAGTGTCTCCGCAAAAATCTACAGAGCACACGCAAGACTTTACAAATTCTCACATAGAAGAGACTTCCAAATACACCATACCCTTCCAAAATCCATTTTTACAACAAACTATTGATATTATAGTACTTCACTGTCTCCTCCCTGACACAGATATCACCAGACCAATGAGATTATGGAAAACATTTATGTATGTTGGCACTACCAAATGTACATAACTCACATAGGACCTGTGGAATAATCCAACAGGAAATCCAATCAAAGGAAGCCCCAAATCAATGAGCACCCTACTTTAAAACATCCCTGCAGTCCAAACATCCAGGGATACAGCAGCACACTCCTGAGGCAGGTGAGTCAATAGCCATTAGAAGGAAAGTGATCATCCAGTAGGAGCCTGGCAGCAGAGCACAGGCAGTGCAGAGGCACCTGATGCCTCCCTGGAGACAAGTCATTATCCAAGCAGGGACCTGCTCCTTTTCAAGCCAGAGGTGCAAAATGAAGCCACAGCAGGGAAGGGATGGGGCAGGATTCCAATGCTGCTACAGCCAAGTTTAACTACTCCAGCTCATATCTGCAGCCTAATTAAATCATGTTTCTAACATTTCAGGAATATCTTTTGTTGTAAAAATTCTGTTCAAATATACAGCCTCTGAAACATACCCTGCTTTTCTATTATTAGGAAAAAGTTATTCTGAAAAATAACCTTCGTTTACAAGAACTACAAAAAAGTCCACTTCCTCTATAGCATAGGTATGCAAATTAGGAATTAGCTGAAGAAGTAATACATTATCAGATAAAATATCCATTGGGAATCTGCAGTAAAATGGAAAGTCATACAATGAGGTCACCCAGAAATTAGCTGCAGCAACACTGACAGTGACAAGCATTTCTAAAAATATTAACTTCATCTATATTTAGAAGTCTGAAAATAAATATTCAGTAAGTTCAAAAAGCACACTGCTACTTTTTTCTTGAAAGAGTTCAAAACACTTGAGTTGTGTAATCAGTAAAATTAGTGGGGCTTTTTAAAATTGGTTTCCAGTAGAATTTCTTTTAAACACATCTTGGCAAAGGCATTGCTGAGATAAAACTTGTGCATACTTTACTCTGACATTCAATGCTTTAAGGAGTGCTCCAACCTCTAAGATTCTAGAAGTTAATCTGGCAAGACCTAAGATGACTACCAGGTGTTTAATTTATTTCAAGTCTGATTTTTATCTACTCACAGTCATTTCCAATTTTTCCTTCTGACTGAAAAAATGATTTAAAATTTAGCCCTTCCCCAAAGGTCAGCCAATCTTTATCATTAGCAGGAATGGCAACGAACATGTTAATGTCACATGTGCAATGTACATTCCTTAGCTTAGGACATCATAACACTTAACTAAGGAGAACAGCCATTCTCCATATTTTATTGCAAAATGTGTGGAAGAAAAAACATGTAATTGGAGAGGCAATCATCACAATTTTTAGTGATTCAACCCATTTCTTTTTGCCTGCTCAATAAACTTGCTAAGCCAGAGCACAGTGGATGAAATTAACCCCAGATAAATACTGCTACAGCTATCACATAGCAAATGGATGTGGGTCACAGGCCACCATAAAAAAATCATCAGGAAAAATGCAAATTTGTAACACAGTGTCAACCTGAGATACAGACTTTTGTTTACTCACCAACTGCATATGCCATTGCAGTTCTATCTCACTGACTAAAGTGCATCATTCACAAATTACTGTTACCAGCATATTAATAAATGACATTTAATAGTGCCATATTAACAGATGAATTTTCAGGTTATCACATCTACCACACGACACAGAAATAAAATTGCACTTGCAACTAATATATTGAATTCCAAATTTTTTCTGAAATTTGGGGAACAACTTAGTTAGGCAAGCCTTCCACATGCTTCAAATACTGCAAATCTTGTTTTGTTAGCTTGACTATCATGAAATATTGATGTGGATTTGAAGACTGAAGCATTTTCATACAAATCAAACCAGACAGGACTATGTACAGACCACAGCAATTGTTTATGCTGCAAATTTTGTACTTAACAAACTCTTATACTCTGTATGAAAGATGCAAGAAGACGAGAAGAAATAGAAAGAAAAAATACTGAATACAGTCAAATTTCATTTAGCCTCCTAACATTATTTATAATTACTTTATGCTAGCAATCTATGTGGTCTCTAGAAGGAACACATGTACTTCGATTAGTAGAGGAGATAAAACACTGAAGGATGTATTTCAGAAAACAGCAATGGGACAATGGCCAAAAAAAAGACACAAAGGGAAGACCAGTAACAAGCCCACATACAAGCTTCAGTCTTCTCTTGACACACACACACACTCACTCACTCTCCAAATAATTTCCCTGAATATCACTTCTCCACTCAAAGTATCACCATTTTATTCAGCTGACCTGTGCCTTAGACAATGACCTTGTAATACTCAGAAACCAAGACCAGCTGCTTCTCTGCAAAATTCTCACTGCAAACTTTACCTGAAAGATTCAGAGGACAAAGTCACTGTAATCACGTTTTACCTTACACTGCCTAAGTTATTACCTTACTAACCTTGTATGTGCACATTATAAAAATCATCCATTTATGTTACAGTGAATTACTTTAAGTTAACACTGGGAACACAACACCTGAAATGAATTTCAAGTGACAAGACCATCATCAATCATACTTTCTCAACATTAATGCCACCACATAAAGCCTTCTGCTTTACTGCTTAAAAACATAGGTGTTTTAGGAAGAAAATGTTTCACAGATGGTACTATGGATACTGATACTTTTCTGAATTAGGAGGTTTTTGTAACTATAGCGTAAGTCACCCAAAATAGCACATTTGTTCGACTAATATTACATTTTAAAAGACAAATCATTACAAATATTAGTAATGCAACTTATTTTATTCCCATTTCTAACTGTTTAGAAGATTACATGCCAAATCAGGAACAGAATCAAGAAAAAATATACAAAACTAGAAAACACCAGTGAGGTCTTCCTTTTGCAGCGAGTCCTGAAAACCCAGCAATTTTATTTGTAGACCTTTTTTCAGATTACAAAAGATAGTAATTTGAAGTAAAAAAGTGCTGGTATTAAATTAAGAAGAAAAATGCTCTATCAAGATTGTATGTATTAATATTGGAATCAATTTCTTATGGTGCCAATTAGTGCTATTTCTAGGTTATATTTTAATTAACAAACAGTAAGAAGTTATATGATGTTCTGACAAAGAGTTTCCACAAAAGAAACTTTTTTGCAGTCATTTAGAGACCATCAAGTTATTACTTCAATTGCTAGGCAGAAAAAGGGGCAGTATTTAAAAACAACTATGATAAATCTATGCCTCAGTTATGCTAGCATAGATAATTACAAGTATTTGTAAAATAAACTCTTCAACACACCATAAAAACACACAGCAGGAGCATTTACACATTCTCAAGCATCATCTTACAGCTTTAAAAAATATTGTTTAAAACCCACAGAAACTGGAGGATAAGGCATTTTCTGAATGTAATGTTCATTAAGGTAAAACGACAAAGATTCAATTTATTTAATTCAAACGCTACTGGGAGGCATCCCAGTCAGAGTTGGGTTTTTCAGTATCTAGGATCCCCACATCTTGAATTTATCAGGGAGCTGTTCCAGAGAAACAGCCCAGGAAACACAGAAGCTAACATGGCTGTGTGAGCTGGAACCAGAATGCTGAACCTCCTTCCCCCTCCAGTATCCAACCTCAGCAGAACTACAAGCCTCAAGACAAAATATTAGAGGAACAGCCAGAGATAACTCACCCCAACTTAAGGGCCAAATTCCCACACAAATAAAGACAGGGAGATTGATAAGCAATCACCACTGCAAGTGAAACAGACTCAATGTGAGGGAAATAAATGTAATTTACTGTCAATTGGACTCAGGTACTGAGGAGCAGAGACAAACAAGACAAGGCCTTTGCTTCCCTCTCTCATCAGCTGCACTGTGCCCCTTCAGCCCAGTCCCACACCTGCCCCAGGGCAGCAGGGGCAGCTGGGACTGGTCCAGAACAGCTCCTCTCCACAGCTCCAGCCTGCTCACAATCCCCTCTGCTCTGGCATGGGCTTTCTCCCATGGGATGCAGTCCTTCAGGAAACCAAAAATGCTTAAGCATGGGTTCTCCACAGGCTGTGGTTCCTTCAAGACTCTCCACCTGCTTCAGTGTGGGTTCCTCCTTCCATCCTATGTCCATGTGTCAGCTGTTTCTCCCCTCTTCTCCCCCTTTTGTCTCATTTCAGATTTCTCTGGAGCAATCCTATTTTATGCAGTACTGAGTCCAATACAGCTCTGATGTAGGTCTGTGATTAGTGTCTGAGCCATGACACTAAGCTGAATCTTCTGATTTTTTTTTTTTAATCAAAATTTAAAACTACTTTCCTCAAATATGAGATGCATAATTTTGTATGTTAGTGTAAACGCAGTGAAATCCTCGTGAATAAAACATTAAGCAAACTTCTATGAATTTAAATTGTGTTCCATTATAAAACAATTGTTGAGCTAACATTACAGCTCACATGTTACAGAAAAATTTTAAGCTTTCTACAGTTTAATCATCATTAATGGCATAAGGAAATTATTTACTATGAAATGGGTCAGAGAGTACATAAAGAAGGCCTTTGCAGTACTGATTTCACACATAAAATTAACATCTTCAGTTGTACTTGGAACTGCCAAGAAGGCTTGACTAATATCAACTCCTCTTATTATAAAGCCTCAAGAAATAGCCACAGTTGGGATGTCAAGCTTGTTTTTAAATGATGAAAGAGAACATCTGAATGCTTCATGGGCTTGACTAGTAAATGATTAAAGTGTAACTGCCTGAATTTCTGCCAGTGTCAACATGAAACTTTTTTTAAAAGCCAGTGCTATTAATTATTTACTGTTCTTTCAAAGCTCAGTGTCAACACATCAATTCACTCTCATTCTATTCCTCCCTTACAACCCCAACTAGAATCATTCCAATATGCAGGATGGTGACATACATCTGCAATGTAGTGAGCAATGTAACAAGGCTAGGCAACCACCCAAATTATTCAAACCTTTGGAGACCTAAGAAGAGCATCTTTTGCACAAGCACATTCCCATAAGGTGTACAATTTCAGAACACCTTAAAGAAAGGTGTTCTTTCTTTAGACAGAGCAGGCCATCATAATATCATTCCTGCATAGGCATAACTCCTTCCAAAAACCTGTGCATGTGACTCCTTAGAGTAACCAAATTAGCTCCATGAAGCAAAACATGGATCAAGTACAAATAATCAACAATACTGCACAAACAACCCATACTGGAAAACTATGATGCTTTAACATTGAAAAATTGTGCCACTAATAAGAGCTGTAAGAAGCTACATGCTTGAAAAACCATCTCCCCAATATCTGTAACCAGGGTATTTTGTCCATTAGAAGTACACAGCAGACTGTCAAAACCAGAAGCATTGCCCAAAGTCACAGAATTGCAGAATCAATTATGCTACAAAACACCTGTGAGATGATCAAGTCTAACCTATGACCAAACACCACCTCATCCAACAGACCTTGGCACTAAGTGCCATGTTCAGTCTTTCCCTAAACACCTCCAGGGACAGTGACTCCACAACCTCCCTGGGTAGCCCACTCCAATATCTAATCACCCCTTCAGTGAAGAAATTCCTGCTACCCAGCCTGAGCCTCCCCTGGTGCAGCTTGAGGCTATGTCTTCATGTCCTGTGACAAATCACCGGGAAGCAGAGGTCAGCCTTGCTGCAACCTCCTTTCAGGCAGTTGTAGAGAACAATAAGGTTACCCCTGAGCTTCCACTTCTTCAGGCTAAACAACCCCAGCTCCCTCAGCCATTCCTCATGGGACCTGGGCTGCAGACTCTCCACCAGCTCTGTTGCCCTTCTCTGGACCCACCTCAATGTCTTTTTTTGAATTGAGGGGCCCAGAACTGGACATAGCACTCGAGGTGTGACCTCACCAGTGCTGAGTACAGCGGGACAATCCCTGCCCTGGGCCTGCTGGCCACACCATTGCTGATACAAACCAGGATGCCCAAGGCCTTCATGGCCACCTGGGCACACACTGGATCACGTTCAGCTGGCTGTAAACCAGCACCTTCATGGCTTTTCTCCAGGGCAGCTTTCCAGCCACGCTGCCCCCAGCCTGTGGCACTGCCTGGGGGTGTTGTGACCCAAGTGCAGGATCCAGCAGCTGGCTTTGTTGAACCTCATACCGCTCACCTCCACCCATCTACCCAGCCTGCCCACATCCAGATCTGCAGAGCTTTCCCACATTCCAGCAGATCACACCCCAACCCAACTTGATGCCATTCATGAATTTACTGAGAGTATACTCGAGTCGCTCATTTAAGACCATCAGTAAAGATGGGGAGCACCACTAGTGACCAGACACCAATTGGATGTGACTCCATTCACCACCACAGTTGGGACCTGGCCATCCAGGCAACTTTTGAGCCAGTGATGTAAAAATATCTAACAAAAGATACAATTTTTTAACCTAATTTTACAAAGCCCTTCTTTAGAAATAGCATAAGCCTAATTCAGATTACCACACCATTACATCATGTTTGTGAGTCTTAAATTCTCAAATTCTAATACAAGGATTGTCCATTAAAAAGTGCTGAGAATAAAGTGTGAACAGCCAGTTGCTGCAAAACCACTAAAACATACTCCCAAAAGAACACACAAGTAATGCTCACCAAAGTGGTAATGTTATCAGATATATTCATTAAGAGACAAATTAAATAACAAAACAGGTGATGATGTTCAAGGCTTTATTACTTCTTAATTAAGTCTGACCATGATGCACAACTTCTGTGCAAAGTCATGAAGACCTCTGTATCACCAGAGTGCCTGAAATGAAACACATTTCTCTTGGCTGATTGCTCTTTTGCAGTGGACACAAAAAAGCACCCATGTCCTAAAAAAGCACAGCTAAACCAGGTGTACTTGCAGAACTTGGGCCCAAATACTATTTCAACAACTACTTTTCACAAACAATACTTGAATTGTGCTATTGTGTCATAACTTCTGCCTCTTCAGCCCAGATATGGCTGAGGAAAATGGTTAAGATTATTCTCTGGATTTACACAATCCTTTCTTTAAAAGTGTATTCTTACAGTTTCACTGAAATGTAATTGATGTTCATACCTTTGTTCCAGTGAAAACTACACCAAGTATCCCGCTACCAAGTATCACTCTTCAGTTAAGCCTCTGGTGTAACAGAGTTAACATTAGAGCGACCTCAGTAAAACATGTTGGAACTTCAGCCTTCATTTCCAAAGACTCAATAATATCCCTAGCATCTCTCAGCCATCTCTCAGCCATGCTGGCTAAAATTAGCTGAAACAGTTTACTAAATACAGTTTCTAAATTAGTAAATTAGTAATCAAAACCCCCCAAGTTCAATTAGGAGCTTTGGAATAGGACAGAAATCACTAATCTTTTATCTCTTACCTAGAAAACATGGTAAACTTTAATAAACAAAGCTTATTTATAAAAAGACTAATGTGAACCAAGACTAATGCGAAGCACCACAATGACTTCAAATACAGCAATTCTGTAGAAGAAAGTTTTCCTAGGCCATGAGTGTTCAAATTTCTAAACCATGACTACTAAGTATCACATAAAGAAGTACTTCTTTCCTATAATGCCGTTATTGCCTTTAAGGAAGCAATTCGGGTGAAATGAATAATATGTAAGACAGTGTGTGTGTGTCCTCAGATTTCTCCTCAAACTAAGTCAAGGCCTACTCATTGCAGTTCTTACTGTTTTTCAGACTTCTCAGCTAGTCACACAACACACAAATTTCCGATGTTCACAAAGCTTCTCAAAAGTATTTTGAACAGATGCAGACAATGTGCACATTTAGCTACATTTTTGTGGAATACATTCTTTCTTTTTAAATCCTGCACAAATGTTATCAGCTTCCAGCAAAAACATTATGCATCAACTATACAGGCATCTCTAGCTGCAGTTCTGTTAAAGAGTTCTAATGAAAATGTCCACATAAGACTATCACAATTTTCACTGTACATTAAATGATTCCACTGACTCCAGTTATATTCAAAATTGATAAGACTGCAGTATGCTAATTTTCTAATGTGATAAAGGAATGCATTTTTGCTTCCCACTGTTTGTTTACTAAATGTTTATGGTCAACCTTGGCATTAATGTAACATAACAATACAAGGCTTTGAAAACATTTTTTAAAAGCAATCCAATCTGCCTTCATGTCATTCAATGCTGCATTTTCTATGACTAAAATTTTGTGTATTACACATGATCACCCCCTTTTAACCCCTGTGAAGAGTCTCAGAGATACTGTAAAACAAACAATTCCTGAGCTGATCACCAAATTACTAACAGAAGGATATTCACATACAGTGTTTACCACAGATGTCCTAACTAGATATGACAACTCAAATGTTCATACAACAAAAACTTTACCTTTGCCTGACATATTCTGGCTTATCCTCATTTGAGTTCATAGAATGTTCAATGGTAAAAGGGACCCACAAGAACCTTCAAGCCCAACTCTTAGGAGGGTGACCTGTACAGAAACTGAACTCATGACCAGGGCACTAATGCTCTCCATGCTCTAACCAAGTGAGCTAATCTCAGTCCTTACCAACAGAACATAGAGTAAAAACCCACAACTGTTTTACTTGTTCCAACAAAAAACTTGCAAAATGTTGTGGGAGAAATGATAGATATGAGTAGAAAAAACAGTTGTGTGCATAGAGCTAACATGTTGAATGAAAGGGCATCATGTTGCTATCTCTGTCAGAAACAATTTCTAAAATCCTCTAGCACAAATTTCTTTAGAATGCACACTATATGCTAAATACCACTTGAAATTAATGGACACTCAGTTCACAATGAACATTTTTTAGTGCTACCTGTACTTGTAGTAAGGTATCTGGTATTCTGCAGATGGAAGCATATACATTTTAAATCCAAAAAGGCTCTTGTCCAGGAGTGTCACCAAGCAATAACACAAGAGATGTGAAAATCAGACTTCATCTGACTTACCGCCAGTGCTTTAGACAATTTTGTTCTATAGTTATTCAAAACAATCACATCAATCTCCTTAAATGGCACAAAGGCAAAGCCATCTTTGATAAATACTCTTCTGGCTCTAAATAAATCCACAGCATCTGCCAGTCCAACCTGAGAAGGAAGAAAAACCCACATTGTGGAATAGCAAAATAACACGGTAACAATGTTTACAGACCTAAGATTCAAGATGGACCAGTAAAGCTTTAAGTATTTTCTGTCTTTTGACATTGTCTCCAGACAAAACTCAAAGTCTGTGAAATTAAATCTTGACTTAGGAACAGCTAATCATTATTTTGGTGGGAAAATATTGCTTGCTTACAGAAAGTCATGCAGCTAGGCAAAATAAGGTACTTCAAATTTTGTGTCTACAAGTATTGATCCAATTATGTAGCTTTGCATCACCTACTGATTTGATATTTGAAAACGGATTTCTGTTTCTAACGTCTGGAAATATTTGATCCACACAAGCTACATACAAAAGGTTTTGCAAGCTGATCTGGAACCCAACCAGCTTCACTCCAAAGAATCAGTGGGCCACATTACAAGTTTTTTCCTCTCCCCTTGCTCTCTTGCAAAACGAATTTCTGACTAATGCAATCAGACCAAACCTAATTTCAGCAACAGATGTTTGACAATGTCTCCATCCTGAACAATCTGACAGCTAGGTAAATTAAGTCATTTGTCTGGGAAACATTAAAAGTTAAGATCATTTTTTGTGACAAAAGTAAGGGATGGCAGAAGAGGACAGAAGACATTATTAGTAGTTTCAAGCTTCCTTCATTTTCCCAGTCCTTCCTTCCACCCTTATACTCACATGAAGTAGAGGAACTCTCATTAGTCTTTTAGATACTTGGATTTACTGTGACTATTAGGTAAACTTAAAATTAGTAACTTTGCATTTAACTGAGAGAGAATGAATGCACATCTGTGGGACTCAGCAATTTTTACTTACCTTATAGAACATTTGTTCTTTTACTTTAGGCAGACTGAAGCCAGGGGTTGACACGCTCAGCTCATTAGCCAATTCATTTTTCAGGTCTTCACCAATCTAAAATTAAGAATTTGTTTTAAAACTGTTTAAATACTTTAGGATAAGGCTTTTTTATTTTATTAGCATGAGCTAAAATATTACTTAATCTGTAATATTATCAGTTTAGTTGAAAAGAGAAAAAGAACTACATATTCAGTAAGTGATCACTAATAATTAATTAAGTGGAAACCAGGAAAACACTAGTGGTCAATAGTGTTAAGCAACCTTTCCTCTGAAGTAGAAGGGTAGATTTTAAACTACAATAATTTTAAGCATTAACAAGAACTGTAAAACACATTTTTTAGTCAGCTTCTCTAAAATAAAACTTATGACAATCTTTACTTGTCCCTAGATATGCATTAAAACAAAGCAAGATGGATAAATAGCAGTTAGTAAGGACATAACTTCATCAGATATTAACAAAAATAACAGTTTCAGCTTATTTTTAAATACAGATTTAACAAAACTATATTTAACTATATATATCTATATTCAGGAATTTAACTTTCCTTTTTCTAAGGAGTGAGAACAATGGTATCTTTACTGTCCTCTAAGTGTTAGTGCTTTTGCAGTTCTTGAAACAAGTAAGTAAAGCAGCAATGCTCTAATTTAACAACTTGAAGTATTTTAAAATCACAATATTACTTTTCCTAATAGAAGAACTTAAATAGTGCATATACATAAATACACATCATACAATCATGGAATATACTGAGGTGGAAGGGACCCATCAGGATCGTGAAGTTCACTTCCTGGCCCTGCACAGGGCACCCCAAGAGTCACCATGTGCCCAAGAGCATTGTCCAAACACTTCCTGAACTCTGCCAGGCTGGTGCTGTGACCACTGCCCTGGGGAGCTGTTCCAGTGCCCAACCACCCTCTGGGTGAAGAACCTTTTTGTAATATCCAACCTAAACCTCCTGTTACAGCTTCAGGCCATTCCCTCGGGTTCTGTCACTGGTCACCACAGAGAAGAGATCAGTGTCTGCCCCTGCTCTTCCCCTCATGAGGAAGCTGCAGACCCCAATGAGGTCTCCCCTCAGTCTCCTCCAGAATGAACACACCAAGTGACCTCAGCCACTCCTGATACGGCTCCACCTCCAGACCTTTCACCATCCTCACGGCCCTCCTTCAGACACTCTCTAATAACTTCATATCTTTCTTATATTGTGGCACCCAAATCCACACACATCTGCATAACATGCTTTTGATGAAGTATAATGGGAATAGTCCCTGACTGAAAGGATTTTAAATATTAAGGAAGGCACAATACCTTCTCAAAACATAGATGGACAGAAGTGTCACCAAAGCATAACACACTGTGTGACAATGCTCTCCACGAACAGGATGCGTGCTCCAACACCTACAGTGAGCTGATACAAGGCTGCAGTCAAGGTAGTTTTTAGAGACTAGTCAGAAACCAAGCCCAGGCCACCACATGCAATAGATGTGCAGACTCCAAATGCAAGATAAAGTCACCCAATGTCTATCCTCTCCATGGGAAGAGATGTGCTTAAGCAGTTTTATTCCCTGAATGGAGCAGAATATCTCATTTGTTGACCAACACTGATATACAGTTAAATGGGCATTTCAACAAAACTTTTTTCCTTCTCAATTGAAAAATCAAAGAAAACAAAACAAAACAAACAAAAACAAAAAACAAACAAAAAAACCACAACAAAACAAAACAAAAAAAACCCCAAAAAACAAAAAAACAAACCCAGAAAAAAAACCCCACTTCTCCTGGAAGTCATAGGAAGGACCATTTAATTTCAAACTTGGACAAGTAGCTTAGTGAAAAACAGTGATTTGATATATGCATATGAAATAGCCAAGGCAGCAATGTTGAGAAGGCTTATGGTTACCCTGTCTGCATCTTGATGCAATCTGTAGTACTACCCAAGGAAAACCAGCTTTAAAAAATAATAAAGATGCCAGCAAGGCAGAAGAATGTAGCTCTGAAGAGAAAGGAAATACACAACAGCATTATATTTCTGCATGTAAAAATGTAAAGCTCAGCAGCCTGTAAAGAAAGCATTCTTTTTTAAAGAAGTAGCTCTATCAAAACAATCAAATGTGTTTCTGTAAATGGAACGAGAAAATACTTTCTATAAAATACTCTCATTAACAATCTCATTCTTGTTAGACTTTGAAAAATTCCTGCTTTTCATGACACATTGAAGCTATATACAAATTTCACACAGTGGTACCAAAACTCCATTATTCCTTCCAGATGACCCATTTCTTGTCTCAGTAAGCACAAATCTAAGTAATTGCGTCAGTCTGAAGCCTGCCTTTCACCTACCAGAGACCTAAGTTTTCATTTTAATTCCAAAATAGTGGCTTCCATTTTCAAATGTAACAGTTTTATGCACTCTCCCATAGGAGAGCCTGTCCATCATGTCATTCCAAACCCTCACTGACTGTGTAAATACACTGACCAAATAAAAACAGTACAACACATTGTATAGCAATGGTGGTTACAATTCCACTATTTCTTCTAGGATATCTTACTAAAAATAACTCCATCAAACAAACTAAGCCAAGGACAGCATGGATTTTTTTCCAGAGAGCTGTCAAAGGAGTCCAGAAACTGTATTACAGACAGGCAAGCAATATTGAGGGGAGAACAAGAAGAGGGAAAGGCAAGGATTCCTTCTTTATTTGTCCTTCCAAAACAAATCACCTTAATTTCATCAACAAAACCATTTTTCCAGTATTATTTTATTTCAAGGGGGATTTATTCCAAACTTCACAAGCTGTCTACATCCTTCTTTATTAGTAATTTGACCATATCAATTTTGTACAGATGCAGTGACAGTCATTTTAGATTTTCTTGCATGTCACTAGC
>VYZP01075142.1:3524-26030 GCA_013400635.1 Hypocryptadius cinnamomeus
GTGGCCTCGGCGAACACCTGGATGATCGGGATGTCCGACACCTGCGGGAGGGCACGGGGGGCTGGGAGGGTGCTGGGAGGGCTGAAACCCCAAAAAAAACCCCCACAAACTCCCCACACGTGTCCTGGCTGTGCCAGCGGGTCTGGGTGTGTGGATTTGGGGGTTCTGTGGGTTCCAGTGTGTGGATTTTGGGGATTTGGTGGGTTTTAGGTGTGTGGATTTTGGAGCTTTTATGGGTTCCAGGTGTGTGGAATTTGGGGATTCTGTGGGTTTTAGGTGTGTGGAATTTGGGGGTTCTGTGGGTTTTGGGGATTCTGTGGGTTTTAGGTGTGTGGAATTTGGGGGTTCTGTGGGTTTTGGGGATTCTGTGGGTTCCAGGTGTGTGAATTTTGGGGCTCTGTGGATCCCAGGTGTGTGGATTTGGGGGCTCTGTGTGTTCCAGGTGTGTGGATTTGGGGGCTCTGGGAGTTCCCGTGTGTGGATTTGGGGGCTCTGTGTGTTCCAGGGGTGTGGATTTGGGGGCTCTGTGTGTTCCAGGGGTGTGGATTTGGGGGCTCTGTGGGGTCCGGTGTGTGGATTTTGGGGGCTCTGTGGGTCCCAGGGCTCACTGTGACGATGTCCTGGCTGAGGACGCCTTTGACGCTGCCGGTGCCGTAGCGGATGGCGAAGCCGGTGCCGTTGGCGATGTAGGTGCGCGACTTGGAGGAGTCGTAGCGGCTGTGGGACACTGGGGACAGGGAGAAGGGACATCCCAGAGGGGCACAGAGCATCTCTGTCCCCCCAAAACCCCCTGGGTGGGGGGGTAATGGACCCACCCCACCTCAATGCCAGGGGTCTGGACGCCAACAGAGAGACCCCCCCATAACAAAATCCCTCAGAAACGAGACCCTCCCCAGCCCCCTGTGAGCTGCCCTGGGGTTTGCTGAGGATTTGGGGGGTCACCCCCAGCCCTGTCCGGGCCCCTCAACTCACCACAGGCGCTGTAGAGGGGCGAGCACTTGTAGGATGGCACCCACAGGTTGGCTGAGCCCGTGTCAAAGACCACCTTGAAGGTCTGCGCGGGGGTCCCGATGCTGATCTCGCCGAAATATTGGGTCTGGGGGGGACGGGCAGCACCCCTGAGCTCACACCGAGCTCAGCTGGGGCTGCCGGGGGACATCGCGGTGACAAACCCCCCCTCCCCGAGCAGGGCCTCACTCACATCCAGGTAGTTGGTGAGCAGGGTGGGAGCTGTCCCGTTGCGGGGACCGTCCCCTCCTCCGCGGGTGGCCCGGCGCAGCTCCGGGAACACCTCCCGCACCTTCACCCCCATCTCCTGCAGCGTCTGGCGGATGGAGGGCATCCTCCGCAGGGCGATCCTGGAGGGGCAGGACAGAGCTGGGGGGCACCGGGGGTTCCTCCCCAGCCCCCCGGCAGCTTCCAGCGGCATTCCCGGCCTCGGGAACTCCAGCCCGGTGGCTCTAGATGGCAGCAGCTCCACGCCGCTCCCACCGAAGGGTGGGGACCCCCAGGTGGGTTGGGGACAACCACAGACCCCGAGGCCGGCCCCAAACTCGGTTATTTGGGATTCGGGGTGCTCCCAAATGGTTGAAGTTAGGAAAGACCCCCGCGCTCGTGGAGTCCCACCGTGAGCAGGCGGTGCTCGAGGAAGAGGAGCGAGGAAGAGCAGAGAGGAGGAGGAGGAAGGGGGTGAAGCAGCAAAGCCCCTCACCCTCCTCAGCAGACCCCGAGAATAAAAGGGGGGACAGCCCCGTGAGGGCCACACGAGCTCCGGCTACCTCTGCAAAGCCTGGGCTGGCAAGGGGACAAAAGTGGCGCCCCAGGTGACGGCCAGGAGCAGCAGGCAGCGCTGCAGCCTCCTGCTGGCTGCCACCGCCATCGTGTCCCCGCTGTCCCCTCCCGGCCGGCGGCTCCGTCCCGTCCCTTCCCGGAGGGGAGGAAGCTTTTATAGCCCGGGATCCTCCATCCCTGCGGGATTCTCCTCCCCTGGCAGGGGCAGGGCTGGGAATGGCATGGACGGCACTGGGCAGGGTGGGAATGGCATGGATGGCACTGGGCAGGCTGGGAATGGCATGGATCAGACTGGGCAGGGTGGGAATGGCATGGATGGCACTGGGCAGGCTGGGAATAGCATGGGTGGCACTGGGCAGGGTGGGAATGCTATGGATAGAACTGGGCAGGCTGGGAATGGCATGGATCAGACTGGGCAGGGTGGGAATGGCATGGATGGCACTGGGCAGGCTGGGAATGGCATGGATCAGACTGGGCAGGGTGGGAATGGCATGGATGGCACTGGGCAGACTGGGAATGGCATGGATGGCACTGGGCAGGCTGGGAATAGCATGGGTGGCACTGGGCAGGGTGGGAATGCTATGGATAGAACTGGGCAGGCTGGGAATGGCATGGATCAGACTGGGCAGGGTGGGAATGGCATGGATGGCACTGGGCAGGCTGGGAATGGCATGGATCAGACTGGACAGGCTGGGAATGGCATGGATAGAACTGGGCAGGCTGGGAATGGCGTGGAGAGCACCAGGAATGCCATGGATCAGACTGGGCAGGGTGGGAATGCCATGGAGAGCACCAGGCAGGGTGGGAATGCCATGGGTAATGCCCAGCAGGGTGGGAATGGCATGGACAGAACTGGGCAGGGTGGGAATGGCATGGAGAACACCGGGCAGGTGTCTGGGACAGTCCCCATGGACGGTGGCAGGGCAGGGCCCCCCCATGCCCGGTAGGAATGTGCCAAGCGGAGCTGTGGATATTTGGGAGCTGGATCCCACATTCCTTGGGGTTAATTGCTCCTGAATTCCTCCACTCTCCAGCAGGAAGAAGGGCACAAATCCCTGCTGGTGCCACCTGGGAGAGCTGCTGGGGGCTGCTGGCTGGTGGCACAGGTCTGGGTGACATCCTGGCCAAGGAGATGTCCCCAAACTCCAGCTGCAGATGGGATTTTCCCCAAGGGAATGGGAATGGCAAAGGACACTCAGCCCTGTTGGCCATGGAGACACTGAGTGAGGACCCCCAGCCCCCTCTGCCCTTTTGGGGGATGCTCTGGGGCAACCCTCAGCCCCAGCTCTGTTAAACCAGGCCTGGAGCTCAGAGCAGGGAATGGCCAAACTCATCTCAGGTGCTCCATACGGGGTCAGATCCTGGTGTTTGGGATGGGAGATGCTGCTCAAAACCCTCAGGAGCTTCCAGCTGCACCCCTGACCCTGCTCCAGACTGCTGTGCCCCCCTGGCAGTGCCCAGCCCAGGGCGGGGGGTGCTGCATCAGCCCTGTGACTCCCAGGGTCTCCTGACCTCGGGAATCTCAATGGGAAATGACTTCAAAGGCAATAAAAATGTTCTTGGGTGAACCCTGAGGACACATCCCCCCCACCCCCACCCCAGTCCCACAATCACCCTCCCGTTTATGGGATTTGTTCGTGGATGAACCCCGAGGACACATTTCCCCCCACCCCAGCCCCAGAATCACCCTCCCGTTTATGGGATTTGATCGTGGATGAACCCCGAGGACACATAACCCCCACCCTCAGTCCAACCCCATAATCACCTTCCCATTTATGGGGTTTGTTCTTGGATGAACACCAAGGACACATTTCCCCCCACTCCAGCCCCACAATCACCCTCCCGTTTATGGGATTTGTTCGTGGATGAACCCCGAGGACACATTTCCCCCCACCCCAGCCCCACAATCACCCTCCCATTTATGGGATTTGCTCAGGGCGCTGCTGTCACCCCAGTCCAAGGGACACCCCGCAAACTCCAAACAACTTTCCCCCAAAACCGGCGGTTTACCGCCTCATTCCCTGTGGGATTTTGGCTGCCAGGGCACTGCTGACCCCGGCAGGCCCCAGGGCTCAGCCCCACGGGGCTCTGCCCGCATCCCTGACGTCTTTTCCCACGCAGGACCCGTGTCCCTGCGTCACTGCGGGGAGCCTCGTGGCCGGCGCAGGTTGCGGGGAGGGAGCGGGGTCAGGAGCTGCAGCGACGTGAGAGAGCCTGGCAGGGAGCCCGCGGCCGTAAATCCCTGCCCGGGCATCCCGCGGGCTCTGCCAAGCTCCGTTCCCCACAGGAAAAGCCGCGGGTGCAGCAGGACTTCAAAGGAAAAGGGATCCCAGGATGTGGGGATCTGAATTTCCAGTCCCTTCTGATCCAGGGCAGGCACATCTGTAGGATCCCTGAGGATTTGGGGTGCTCTGGGCATGGCTTTGTCCCGGCAGGCACAGCTGGACCCCTTTCCTGTGGGGAATCCAGGGTGGGATGAGCTGGGAAGGGCAGTGGGATGGGGGAACCAGAGGGGCACGACCCTTCCCTGCCACTGGGGTGGCCCCAAAACCCCCTTGGATGGGAAATTGAGGGAAAACAGGGAAAAACTACTTCCCCAAATCCATCAGAGAGCCAAAGACTGCTGCTCTGGGGTGGCCACTGGGGTGGCCGTCCCAGCTCCAGGGTTCTGGCATGTCCCCAGCATGGGACACTTTGCTAATGCTGAGAAACGCCCCCCAAGGAATTTCCCAGTTCCCTCTGCTGCGATGGAAAAGGCTTAAAAACCTGGAAAAGTGGTTTTGGGGGAGGTCACAGGGATAGGGACACGGGAGGGAAGGGGACAGGGACATCAGGCAGCTCTGGGACAGCGCTGGGTTCATTCCCAGACCTTCAGATCCACAGGGAAGATCCTGAACTCTTCCCATGCAGCCCCAAAACATCCCTTAAGTGAAATTTTCAAGCACAGGAGGTTCCAGGGCTTCAGGGAAAGGCAGGAATCCCCCACTGGAACCATGTGGGGAACCGTGCTCCAAAATCCTGGGGTTTTATCCAATTATGACTCCCATCAGGAGCAGCTCCTCTGGAAATAGCAGGGAATTTTCCTGTTATTTTCCTGCCTGTTTTTCAGGAAGAACGGAAGGAAAACATTTCCCTGAGAGGAACAATCACCTTCCCCATGGATAAATTCCTTCCTCTCTCCTGCCAGGCTGTGTGGGTGCTTTCCTTAAAATAAAATCCAAATTTTTTAGCTCTTCCCACTCCAAACAAAATCATTGGGAAGTTTGGCCGAACAGCTTTGATTTCTTGAGGGATTTTTTCAGAGCAGCACCGAAAATAAGGAGGTGAATTTCTGCTCTTCCCTGGCTGGCATTTTCCACACTTTTCTAATCCAGGATTTTGCTGCTGGTGAAAGCACACAAGGCTCGTGAGGATCCTCATTCTGAAAAGCTCTGGGATAAAAACAACTTTTGGGAAGGGCTTAGGGGAGGCTCTGGATGGCACCGGCACCGGGGGAATTTGGGGATTGACGTCAGGGCAAACCCGGAGCTGCTGCTTGAAACCAAAACCCTGCCAGAGAGAGGATTTACGGAGCTGGGGGGAAAAACATTCCCGGGAAAATCCTTCCGGAGGGGAGCTCTGGCTGAGGCAGCTCCCAGCCCTTCCTTGAGGATCTTCCCAGCCTGGAAAAGCTGTGGGGGATGGGGACATCTCTGGGGGGTTGGGGTTTGGGGGTCACAGCCATGGTGGGGATGGGTTTGTGGGTTGGAGAGATGGAGATGGGGAGATAGGGTGGGAGGAAGGGAAGGGGTGGAGGATCCTGGAGGAGATGGGAGAGAAGGAATGGAGGAGTTTGGAGGAGGTGGGATGGGAGGAATGGAGGATCCTGGAGGAGATGGGATGGCAGGAATGGAGGATTCTGGAGGAGGTGGGATGGGAGGAATGGAGGCTCCTGGAGGAGATGGGATGGAAGGAATGGAGGATCCTGGAGGAGATGGGATGGAAGGCATGGAGGATTCTGGAGGAGATGGGATGGGATGGAATGGAGAATACTGGAGAAACTGGACTGGGAGGGTGGGATGGAGATCGAGTATCCTGGACAAGCTGGGAGAGGAAGGAATGGAGGATCCTGGAGGAGATGGGGAGGGATGGAATGGGGAATCCTGGAGGAGATGGGATGGGATGGAATGGGGAATCCTGGAGGAGATGGGATGGAAGGCATGGAGGATCCTGGAGGAGATGGGATGGGATGGGATGGGATGGGATGGGATGGGATGGGATGGAGAATCCTGGAGGAGATGGGGATGGATGGAATGGACTGGAGGAGATAGGGAGGAAGGAATGGAGGATCCTTGAGGAGATGGGGTGGGATGGAATGGAGAATCCTGGAGGAGATGGGGTGGAAGGAATGGAAGATCCTGGGGGAGATGGGGAAGGATGGAATGGAGGATCCTGGGGGAGATGGGGAAGGATGGAATGGAGGAAGTGTCTGAGTGGGTTTGGAGCAACCTGGGATAAGGGAAGGTGCCCCATGGTGGGGATGGGATGGGTGTTAAGATCCCTAAAAACCCAAAACATTCTGTGATTTTTGTGATCCCTCAATGCCATCCAGGCACAGCCAGATGACAATGGGCACAGCCAGGTGACAATGGGCACAGCCGGGTGACAATGGGCACAGCTGGGTGACAACAGGCAGAGCCGGGTGACAACAGGTGACAACAGACACAGAGCCACCATCTCCCATTGTGCTTCGGAGGGAACAGGTTCAGCTCAAAGTCATTAATTAATTCCCACTCGTTAAGGAGGAGCAGCTTTGATGAGATTGCTTTTGGGTTTAATTAAACTCCGGCTTCCCCAGCGCTCCTGGAGCCTGGCTGGGCTCCACCTCAGCCCTGGAGATGCTGAGGATCCAACCTGCTCTCCTGGGGACAGGAACCTCGGCAGCCGGGTGGAAAATCTCCTTAAAGTCACCTGAGGTGACACTGGGGGAGCTCCTGCCATGGGAAGGGCCCTGTGCCACCCCCAGTGCTGGCCATGGGAATGTCCCCATGCCATCTCCAGTCATGGGAATGTCCCTGTGCCATCTCCAGCCATGGGAATGTCCTCATGCCACCTCCAGCCATGGGAATGTCCCTGTGCCACTTCAGCCATGGGAATGTCCCTGTGCCATCTCCAGCCATGGGAATGTCCCTGTGCCACCTCCAGCCATGGCCACGGTGCCTCCTGGTGACATTGGGAGGTGCCAGTGCTGGGACAAGCCCTGAGCCATGGGAAAGGAGCTGAGTCTGAGCTCAGTCTCAAACATTTTTTTTATTAAATTAAATCTTTCACAGAAAATAATTAAATAACTGCAATAATTCCAGAATCCAGCCTGGTGCAGCCCTTGGACCCCGGAGCCTGGCTCAGGGGCTCCGTGGGACAGTGAGGGGACACCGTCCCTGCTGGGGGGTGGCTCTGGCCAGCACTGAGGGTCCTGGGGACAAAAGAGTCACCAGCTCTTGGGGACAGCCAGACCTGGGGCTCTCTCACCCTGTCCCATCGCAGCCACTCGGCCCAGAACTGGTCAGGTCACACCATGGAGCCACTGTCCCCCATTTTCTGCAGGAGCTGTGACAAGGACAGACCAGGATTAGCAGGAACATCCACCTGGTCAGCTCTGGGGACACCACAGTGACATTTCCTGTACAATCCCATCCGTGGGGACAGATCCTAGCCAGGGACTGCCCACCCCAAGGGTCCCCAGCCCCCTCTCACCTGGCTCAGCAGGGGGATGTTTGCCAGTGAGCCCAAAAACCCGAAAGCCACCGGGAAGAAGCTCCTGTGTGGACACAAAGGGCCCCGTTGAGCTCTGGGGAGCATCCCCCGGGCCCAGGCTCCATCCTGAGGAGCCCATTCCAAGGAACCCCTCCCAAGGATCTCATCCTGAGGATCCCATCCCGAGGATCCCATCCTGAGGAGCCCATCCTGAGGATCCCATCCTGAGGATCCCATCCCGAGGATCCCATCCTGAGGATCCCATCCCAAGGATCCCATCCCGAGGATCCCATCCCCAGGATCCCAACATGAAGATCCCATCCTGAGGATCCCCTCTTGAGGATCCCATCCCAAGGATCCCAACATGAGGATCCCATCCCAGGGATCTCATCCCCAGGATCCCATCCCAAGGGATCATCCCAGGGATCCCCTCCCAAGGATCCCATCCTGAGGATTCCATCCCCAGGATCCCATCCCCAGGATCCCATCCCCAGTATGTCATCCCCAGGATCCCATCCCCAGGATCCCATCCCAGGGATCCCATCCCCAGCATCCCATCCCAGGGATCCCATCCCAACGATCCCATCCCAGGGATCCCATCCCGCACCTGAAGAGGGAGATGAAGCCGTAGGCCTCCAGCAGCATGCCCAGGATCGGCCACCTCATGAGGACCACGATGAGCCCCCCGAAGAAGAAGCTGGTGCCCTTCAGCTTGGGCCGCTGGAAGAAGAAGGTGAAGGTCCTCCGGAAGCCGATGATGAAGACCAAGCCAGAGAGGAAGAGGAGCTGGGAGGAGGAAGGGGAGAGGGTCAGGGCCAGTCCTTGGTCCGGCTGTGGGGACCCCCAGCCTGGCCCTACTCACGTTCCCAAAAGCCAGGAGCACCGAGTCGAAGTACAGGAGGATCCCAAAGAGTAGGAAGAAGAGGCCGAAGCCGACCAGGCCCACTCCAATCCCTGTGGAAAACGGGCAGGCAGAGGCAAAATCTCCACACCTGGTCCCAGCACCTCCCTGTTCTGCTCCTTCCCAAAAATACCCTTTGGGCTTTTCCCCCAAAACTCAGGACCAGCCTTTACACCCAGGCCAGGCCCAGAGGAGGCTGTCAATGACTCAGAAACCTCTGAGGGCACCGGATAAATCAGGAACCACAAAGGAAAACTCCATGGGAATCCCTGCCCAGCCTTTCCCCTTTCCCTCCAGCAAAAGCTGGAGATGATCCCTGGATGATCCTGGAGAATCTCCCCACCCCCAGCCCATCCCCTTTTCCATCTCACCCCTCCCTGCCCCAACCACCCCGCCCAGGGGGATCCTGGCCGGAACTGGGATCTGCCAAAGGTCCCCACGGAGTTCCCAGATCCCAAATTCCAGCCGGGATGGGAATTCCCGTCGGGACACGACCACCCCGCGCCCGCTTACGCTGGAAGTCGCTCAGGGACACCATCTTGGCGGTGACGGGGCTGGGCGAGGCTGGGCGAGGGTGGCCCCACTTGCAGAGTGACCCTTGGAAAAGCCCTTTAGTCCCCACGTCATCCTGGGAATCATTAACGGCTCGGGAACGCCCACGGTGCCACTGCCGGGGGACACGGTGGATCCAGAAGGGACACAGGGGCTCCAGGGGTCACGGTGGCTCCAGAAGGGACACAGGGGCTCCAAAGGAGTCACGGTGGCTCCAGAAGGGACACAGGAACTCCAAAGGGGTCACGGTGGCTCCAGAAGGGACACAGGAGCTCCAAAGGGGTCACGGTGGCTCCAGAAGGGACACAGGAGCTCCAAAGGGGTCATGGTGGCTCCAGAAGGGACACAGGAGCTCCAAAGGGGTCACGGTGCCTCCAGAAGGGACACAGGAGCTCCAAAGGGGTCACGGTGGCTCCAGAAGGGACACAGGGGCTCCAGAGGGGACATGGTATTTCCTAGTGGGACACGGTGGCTCCAGGGGTTATGGTGGCTCCAGAAGGGACACGGGGGCTCCAGAGGGGACATGGTGGCTCCAGAAGGGACACGGTGCCTCCAGAAGGGACACGGGGGCTTCAGGGGTCACGGTGGCTCCAGAAGGGACACAGGGGCTCCAGGGGTCACGGTGGCTCCAGGGGATATGGCAGCTCCAGAGGGACATGGGGGCTCTAGAAGGGACACAGGAGCTCCAGGGGTCACAGTGGCTCCAGGGGATATGGCAGCTCCAGAGGGACATGGGGGCTCCAGGGAGGACATGGTGGCTCCAGGGGTTATGGTGGCTCCCGAAGGGACATGGTGGCTCCAGAAGGACACAGTGCCTCCAGAAGGGACACGGTGGCTCTTGAGGGACATGGTATTTCCTAGTGGGACATGGTGGCTCCAGGGGTTATGGTGGCTCCAGAAGGGACATGGTGGCTCCAGAGGGGACATGGTGGCTCCTAGGGGGACACAGTGGGTCTAGAGAGAACACAGCGGCTTCAGGGGGACATGGTGGCTCCAGAAGGGCAATGGTGGCCCTAGGGAAGATGTGGCGGCCCCAGGGGGACACAGTGGCTCCAGGGGGGACATGGTGGCCCCAGGGCTCATGGTGGCTCCAAGGGGGACATGGTGGCTGCAGAAGGGACACGGTGTCTCCAGGGGGGATGTGGTGGCTCCAGGTGGACATGGTGGTTCCAGAGGGACACGGTGGCTCCAGGGGGACGTGGTGGCTCGTGGCCACCAGACCCTGCTGGTCCTGCCCTTCCTGTCCCAGTGGAATGAGTTCCCTGGGGTGGGATAGGATGGGATGGATCCCTAAAATAGGAAAACCAGGGAGACTGTGGCTTCCTTGCGGCAGTGACACTGAGGGGACAGCAGAGGTCCCTGCAGTGTCCCCAGGAGTCACAGCTTGTGTGGATTCCCATGGATCCCATGGATCCTGTGGATCCCAGGCTGCTCCGTGGGAAAGGAGAGTTTTGGGAATCTCCCAGCTCCCGGGGTTTGCTGGTTGGTGTGGGAATATCGGCTCCTCCAGACCCAGCACGGGGCCCGTGTGTCACCTCTGTCACCCCAGAGCCACCCAAACCCAGCTATTGCCAACATTTATCTCACCTACTGCCCAGGGATGGGAATTTTATCCCTCCACAGGCACCAAACCCAACCCTCATGGGAAAACAAATCCCAGAAAAAACAGGGAGAGGGAGGACCAGCCACCTCTGGAGCCCCATCACCCCCTACTTCTCCTACCCAAATTAAAATCCACATCCAAGCCCACCCCTAGAAAAAAAAAAAGACAGAATATTGTTGTTTCATCGATATTTTTATTTCTCTACCGCTAGGAAAATATCCCAGAAAACCGAAGCCCTCCCATCCCACCCTCTCCGAATGCATAAATAGATTTATTTATTTATTTACTTCCTCCCAATGCAAATCCTTTCTGGGTTAACAAGTCACTGCTTTATGAAGTGTTTATGAAAAAATAATAACCAAAATAAAATTAATTGATTAAGGTTTGGTTTCCTTTTTTTTTATTATTGTTTATTTTTTAAATAAAATAAAATCACATCCGGGTCACACCTTGGGGACAGCAGCTGGTGGCTTTGGGAAGGGTGGGATGGGAGCTTTGGGTCCTGGAGATGGGAATTGCTGCCCCACAGCCACCCCAGGATGTCCCCAAGGTGTCCCCAAAGTAAGGGGGGGGTGTGCCCCAGTGAGCCGAGAGGGGACACAGGGAAATAAACTAATCCTCTCTTCAAACTTACAGTCTCTGTATATTTTATTTTAAATAAATTTGCTTTTCATAAAAGCAGAAAAAATAGATATATTTTTAAATAGGTTTTTTTCCTTTTTTTTTTCTTCTTCTTCTTCTTTTTTTTTTTTTTTTTTTTTTTGTTTTGTTTTGTTTTTTTATTTCCTTCCCCCTCTGATAAATTGGCAAAGAATGTTTTTTTTTTTTTTTGGTTGGCGGGGCTGGCGCCAACAAATCCTGCAGAGAAGAGAGAGCCCGGCACGAGCTTTTTCCCGGGAAAAGAAGAGGAAAACCCAATATAGATATATATTATAAATGTAGAATTTCCATCAAACATATATTAAGGCATGTAAATAGCAAAATAAAGGGCCAGCTTTATGAGCTAAAGGGGCTGAGGGAGGCTCAGAGGGGAGCGGGGTTTAGGGCTCCAGGGATCCTACAAGTATTGCTAAGTTGGGATTGGGATGCAGGGAGGTCCTGGGAGTTTGGGATGGGGCCAGGAGGGATGGATGGGATTTGGGCTTGGAGATTTGGGATTCGGGATCCAGCTCCTGGCCTCTGCCACGCTCGCATCCTTCCAGGGATTCTGCTTCTTTCCCATCCTCCGGGATGATAAAGAAAAGGGGGAATTTGCTACAGGAAATCCGAACCGCTGGAAGGGGCTGGAGAGCCGTGGGAAGGGATTATTGGAGGGTGACAGCGGGTCCCCAGGTGACCCCTCTGTCCCCAAACCCCTCCTCAGCACCGTCCCCACCCTCCAGAGGGGGTCCCTGCCGACCCTGCAGCTCCGTTATCCCACCTGGCACCCCAATTCCCTGCTCTGCCCCCATCCCTGCCAGGAGCTCCTGCTCCATGCTTGGAGAGCCCTGGGCACCTCCGTGTCCCCCCAGTGCCACCTCCGTGTCCCCCCAGTGCCACCTCCATCCATCCTGTCCCTCTTCCTCCGGCTGGGCCACCGGTGGTGACACAGATGGGTTCCAAAATCAGGGTCAGAGCTCAGGGAGGGGAAACGGCACCCGAGGAGCTGAGGGGGAGCGTCCGGGTCCGCTGGGAGGTGGCAGCACCATCCGTGGTGGGGACAGGCGGGTCCCCACCCCAAGAGCCCCTTCAAAGACCTTGGGGGCCGTCCCAGGAGTCCTGAGCTCGCTGCTGGGCTGGTGGCCACTGTCACAGCTCTCTGGGTGTGCCCCGGTGGCCACTGTCACAGCTCTCTCGGTGTGTCCTGGTGGCCACTGTCACAGCTGTCTGGGTCTGCCCCTGTGGCCACTGTCACAGCTGTGTCCTGGTGGCCACTGTCACAGCTGTCTGGGTGTGTCCTGGTGGCCACTGTCACGGCTGTCTGGGTGTGCCCCGGTGGTCGCTGTCACAGCTGTCTGGGTGTGTCCTTGTGGCCACTGTCACGGCTGTCTGGGTGTGTCCCTGTGGCCGCTGACAGCCCTGGGGGCTCCTTGGGGACAATCCCAGCCCCCTCCCTTCTCCTTGGGACGGGGCTCCCGTCGGTGCCACCTCTCCCGCTGGTGTCGCCGCTGGAGGGAGGGAAGGGGATCCGGGAGAACCGAGGACGGTGGCGAGAGGTTCGGTGTCACCTCAGGAGGGGACTAAAACGTGGCCCCGTGGAACTTGATGGCGCCGGCAGCAGCCAGGGCTTGAGCTGGGGTGGGGGACAGGACAGAGGGGCTGAGCCGGGGGGGCTCCACCCCGCGCCCACCCCCCCTGGGAAACGCGGCCGGGATTTGGCTCCGAGGAGCCGGGGGAGGCCGGGACCCCCCGGTTTTCATGCCGGGTCCCCCCTTTTCCACCCTGCACCGCTCCCCGGCCTTGGGGGCTCGGCTGTGGGGGGGACACTCGGTCCATGGAGGAGCCGGGGCTGACGTGGCAGCGAGGGGATGGAGGGGATGACGTCAGAGAGAAGAGGTGCTTACGTCACAGGCTCACACCCGCATGAGGTGGCTGCTGTCGGCCCGGGGCGGCTCGGACGAGAGGGGGTTGGTCGGTGGAGTCGGGGAGGCTGGGGAGGTGGGAGGGCTGGGGGTAGCGCACTGAGCTGGAAACGAGAAACGGGAGAGGGGGTGAAGGACGCGGGACAGGGGAGGGGACAGCGAGGAGGGGACAGCGCGGAGGGGACAGCGCGGAGGGGACAGAGCGGAGGGGACAGAGCGGAGGGCAGGGGCAGGAGGAAAGAGAAAGGAAAGGGGGGAAGCAAGCGCGGGTTGGGCAGAGTCACAGGTGGCAGGGCAGAGTCACATCTGGCACGGCAGAGCCACAGCTGGCAGGACAAACAGCCACAGCTGGCAGGAAGGACAGAGAGTGACAGCTGGGCACAGCACGCACACGTGAGCTCCCGGCAGGGCTCCTCATGGACAAGGCATGGTGTGGCACCGCGGGCACCCAGGCACGGTGTGGCACCCAGGTACAGTTGTCACCATGCTCACCTGGGCACAGCGTGCCACCACAACCCCCCCCACCCCAGCATGAAGCGCCACCATGCACGGCCACAAGGTGCCAGCCTGTGCCACCACAATCCCTCTGGCACGGGGTGACACCACAATTCCCTGGGCACGGGGTGCCACCGCGACCTCCCTGCGTGGGGTGCCACCATGCTTGCTCAGCCACCTCATGCCACCTCATGCCACCCAGCCAGGCACTCCCACCCTCGTGCTGGCAGCCGTGTCCGGCTGGAACGTCTGCCCCACCCCAGGATCTCGGGGTGGGCAGTCCCAGGTGTGGCAGGCAGGCCCAGGAGCTGTTGGCATCCCCTGTCCCCCTGTCCCAAGACTGACCCCACTCCTGCCCACTGTGCTGCCAAATCCACACCTGCCCTCACCCCCCTGCCCTCCTGGCACCTCGCCCTGCCAGGGATCTGCAGGGTCCGACCCTCCAAGCCCCCGTTCCTCACCCGAGAGCATCCGGCCGCGGCGCGAGGCCTCGGCAGCCAGGGCACAGGAGATCTCGATCCTCTTCTCCTGCTCCTGCAGCTGCACCTCAGGGTCCTGGGGGGTGTCCACCTCCCCCTCGCCCAGGGGGATGACGTTCTGCAGGCTGGGAAGGGCACCTGGGGTCAGCACCCCCGCCAGGACCCCCGGGATGGGATGGGAGAGGGGTGGTAGGGTGCCCTGGGATGGGTGGGGAAGGGGGGGAGGTGGGTGGGTGGTCTTGGAATGGCCAGAGAAGGGATGGAGGTGGGTGGTCAGTTCTGCTTAGGGTGCCCAGGGAAGGGGGTGGAGGTAGGTGATCAGTGCCTCTCAGGGTGCCCAGGGAAGGGGTACAGGTGGATGGTCAGTTCCCCCTCAAGATGGCCAGGGAAGGGATGGAGGTGGGTGGTCAGTTCTGCTCAGGGAAGGGGTGGAGATGGTGCTCAGTGCCCCTCAGGATGCCCTGGGAAGGGGTGGAGATGGTGCTTAGTGCCCCTCAGGGTGCCCTGGGAAGGGGTGCAGGTTGCAGGTGGGTGGGCAGTGCCCCGCANNNNTGGGTGGGTGCTGAGTGCCCCTCAGGGTGCCCGGGGAAGGGGTGCAGGTTGGAGGTGGGTGCTCAGTGCCCCTCAGGGTGCCCTGGGAAGGGGTGCAGGTGGGTGGGTGGTCAGTGCCCCTCAGGGTGCCCAGGGAAGGGGTGCAGGTTGCAGGTGGGTGGTCAGTGCCCCTCAGGGTGCCCTGGGAAGGGGTGCAGGTTGAAGGTGGGTGGTCGGTGCCCCTCAGGGTGCCCTGGGAAGGGGTGCAGGTTGAAGGTGGGTGGTCAGTGCCCCTCAGGGTGCCCAGGGAAGGGGTGCGGTTGAAGGTGGGTGGTCAGTGCCCCTCAGGGTGCCCAGGGAAGGGGTGCAGGTTGAAGGTGGGTGGTCAGTGCCCCTCAGGACGACCCCTGGCACGGCCAGCATGGGCACTGCAGCCTCACCTGGATTTGGCAATGAGAGTCTTGATCCTTTCCACCTTCTTCTGCTTCTCCTTCATCTCCTCGGGGCTGAGGGGCGATTCTGGCTCCAGCTCCACGTAGCGCTCGGGGATCAGGACTTTGTCCGGCGTGGACAGCTGGGGACAGTGGGACGAGCTGAGGAGGTGCCCTGTGCCGGACACGGGGGACTCCAGCCCCCACTGCTCACCCCCAACCCCCACCCGGACACGGCTGCAGGCTGCTGCCACCTTGGGGACACTCGGGGACATCCCGTGCTCACCTCCTTGTTGATGTCCACGTCGTAGTGCTGCGGCTCCAGCTCCATCTTGCGCAGCCGGGCGATCTCCTCCTGCGGCGTCTCGTACACCTTGCCGGGCTCGTCGGAGCGCAGCGCGGCCTCCAGGTCCGAGATGTCCACCTCGTGGATGCTGCGGTGTCGCCGCACCTGCGGGGGACCGCGTCCCGCTCAGCGTCCCCCACAGGGTGGCGCCTTGTCGCCTGTGCCACCCCGCGGTGTCCCCGCCGCTCCCTCCGCCGGGCTCAGCGACTCACCACCTTGTAGGAGGAGGGGGTTTTGGTGCCGGGGGGGTCGGGCTGGGGGCCGGGGAGCGGCTGCGGCCCGGGGAGCTGCAGGCTACGCCGCTTCTCCTTCATGGAGCCGCTCTGGTGCCGCTTCATGCGGTCGATCTGCTCCTCCACGCTCATCTTCACTTTGGTCTCGGTGGCGAACACGGCGCTCTTGGGTCTGTCCTGGGGACGAGTCCAGCCTCACGGTCACCCGCTGGTGGCCGGTGACATCCTCCCAGTGCCACCCCCCTCTGCCGTGAGCCGCTGGGATGGCTGTGACTCCCGGGATGTCGCTCCGGGATGTCACTCCCAGCAGCGGGGAAGGTGCTGAATTCACCCTGGGGGTCTCCAGGAGGTGGATGGTGACACGTGGAGCCACACTCCTGTCCCCAGGCTGCAGCAGAGCCCCCCTCGGCTCACCCAGACCCCCAGCCGAGCCCCCAGCCCCCCCAGCCCAGCCGTACCCGGGAGCTGAGCCCGTTGGCCAGGCCATTCCTCCTGGGCACCGCCTCCTCCTCCGCCGGAGACTTGGTCCTGGGGGGGACGATTCCCACTGCGGGGACACCACGACACCGGGATGAGCCCTCGGGGACCCGGGGCAGGGTCCGAGTGCCACCCCCGGGGTGCTGGCGGGTGTCCCCAGTGCCGTACCCTTGTTGAGAGCCGCTTGTTTGTCGCCGTCGTGCTCCGGCCGGCTCTGCGGGAGCCCCTCGGGCGCGGGGCCGGGGGGGCTGGGCCGGGGCGGCTCCTTCTGGCTCTGCTCCAAGCCTGGCTTGGGCTGTGCAGGGGGGAAAAGGTCCCCAGTGAGCCCCGGTCCTGCCTGGGGGCCACGCTCTGCCTGGGGACACCCACTGCTCTTGGGGTGACAGAGAAAGGACATGGACAGGTGACACCTGCTGCTCTTGGGGTGACAGAGAAGGGACATGGACAGGGGACACCTGCTGCTCTTGGGGTGACAGAGAAGGGACATGGACAGGGGACACCTGCTGCTCTTGGGGTGACAGAGAAGGGACATGCACAGGGGACACCTGCTGCTCTTGGGGTGACAGGCAAGGGACACACGGGACACCTGCTGCTCTTGGGGTGACAGACAAGGGACACACAGGTGACACCCGCTGCTCTTGGGGTGACAGGCAAGGGACACACGGGACACCTGCTGCTCTTGGGGTGACAGAGAAGGGACACACGGGACACCCGCTGCTCTTGGGGTGACAGACCAGGGACACACAGGTGACACCCGCTGCTCTTGGGGTGACAGGCAAGGGACACACGGGACACCTGCTGCTCTTGGAGTGACAGGCAAGGGACACATGGGACACCTGCTGCTCTTGGGGTGACAGGCAAGGGACACACAGACAGGGGACACCTGCTGCTCTTGGGGTGACAGACAAGGGACACCTGCTGCTCTTAGGGGGACAGACAGACCATGGTCACACTCCATGGACACACGGACAGCGGCCAGGTGGGACCAGAGCCCCCCACAATTGTGGGGAGAGGGGATGAGGGGGCTCTGCTCCTGTCCCTGCTGTGTCACATCCTGTCAGGGCTGGGCATCCACTGCTGTCCCCACAACGAGGGACAGGGTGACAATCCCTCCGCAGCCTCCAGGAGCTGGGGACAGGGACATCCTGGCTCTGTGCTGGACTCCCCTGGGGTCACACAGGGGCAGGAGAGCAGCAAAGGGACATTTTTGGGGTCCCTGCCCTCTTGCATCCCACGAGAACTGCTGGGGTGACAGGGGTGTGACAACAGGCCCAGCAGCCCGGTGTGTCCCCCTAAATTCATCCTGACACCCCTGGATGACACAGCCACCACTGTGCCACCTGCACTGGCACCGTGCCCCTTCCCAGCTCGGCACAGCCGCTGCTTTTCCACCGTCACACGTCCCCACCCCTGGCTGTGAGGACACTCGTGTCACCTGTGTCCCCACACACACGGCCGAGGTGCCACCAGGAATTCCCAAATCCAGGTTTGCCCCGGAGCTGCGGGCTCGGAGCCTGCCAGCGCCACACGGCGACACGGAAGGACAGTGACAGAGGCAGAGCAAAGCAGAGGGGACAACCAGGGACAACCTCTCCAGGAGGAGGAGGACGAGGAGGAGGAGGAGGGGACAATCCCTGTCCTGGGCGTGCACAGGGCGTGGCGACCTGCTGGGGACACCAGGGGTGTGGCAGGGCAGGTCGCAGAGCTGTCCCTGCACCAAGTGCCACCTCCACACGCTGTCCCTGCAGATTCGGGGCGGGCAGCTCCGGCTCCTGCCTCATCCCAGCGCCTTCCATGCCACGAGGAGGAGGAGGAGGAGGAGGAAGGGGACGGGCGGGTTCGGTACCTGTCCCCGCTTGGCCTCTCCTTGGTGCCAGGAAGGGGAGGCGGGGTAGGGCCAGAGGCGGCTCTCGCTGGGGAGCGGAGGAACGGCCGGAGGAGACTCCAGGGGCACGTAGGACTTGGGGAGGGGAGGTCGAGGCGGGCCCGGTTCCTGGGGCGGGCAGGAGCGGGAGGCGTGAGAGCAGAGAAGGAAGAGAGAGTTAGAAAAGAGAGAGAAACACGGCGGGAGCGTCCTGGAGGAAGGGATGGAGGAGAGGAGGTGCCTCTTGGTGTGCCACATCCTGCTGCGTGTCCCCAGGGCCAGGCAGGGCTCGGGGCTGGGCGAGTGAAGGGTTCTTGGCAGCTCTGAGGGCACTGGTGTCACCTCTGTGCAGCCAGGCGGGGTTGGGGAGTCCCCAGATTGTGCCCTAAATAAATGTGCTGTGCGTGAAGGTGGCACCAGCCCTGGGTGAGGGCACTGCTGTCACCTCTGTGCAGCCAGGCGGGGTTGGGGAGTCCCCAGATTGTGCCCTAAATAAATGTGCTGTGCGTGAAGGTGGCACCAGCCCTGGGTGAGGGCACTGCTGTCACCTCTGTGCAGCCAGGCGGGGTTGGGGAGTCCCCAGATTGTGCCCTAAATAAATGTGCTGTGCGTGAAGGTGGCACCAGCCCTGGGTGAGGGCACTCAGAGCGGCTGTGGTGGCACCAGGAGCTGCTCCTGGAGCTGAGCAACTCCTGTCCCTCTGGACACACAGCCCTGCAAGGACCACGGACCCCAAAGTCACCAGGTGACACCAGGGCCCATCCATGTCACCAAAACGCTGCCCCCAGGCAGAGCCACGAGGGGAGGCAGCTCCATGCCCAGCAGCCTGCCATCCCCCCTGGTGACAAAGAGGGGACACCAGGGTCACTGACCTCGCCAGGGCCGGGCTTGGTGGGCGATCCCTGGGAGCCGGAGATGAGGGAGAAGGGGCTCAGGGGGCTGGTGAGGCTGGCAGAGCTCAGGGGGCTGGCAGGGCTGTTGGAGCTGTACGTGCCCGAGGGGCCCAGGGCCACTGCGGAGGAACGAGATAATTAAAGATAATTAAAGATAATTATAACATAATAATGAGGGTTTTCACCCCGCTGAGCAGGGACAGCCCCCCTCACCTCTGTGCTTGGCCGTGTCGGTGCCTCGGGAGGGGTTGTTCTTCCTCAGCCCCTCCATCACGTCCTGGATCCGCCAGATCTCCCTCTGGATCTGCCGGTTCAGCACCTCGTTCTGCACGGGGGAGAGGCAGCGCTTGGAGGGGTCCCGGGGGCACCGGTGCCAACCCCAAACCGGGCAGAGCCCTGCCCCAAACCCAGCCACAGGAGATGAGTGGGGCTGAACCGCCACATCCAGGGTTTTATCCTGCTGGAATCCCTGGGTCTGCTCCCCAGAAGCCACCGGGGCTGGGGTGGCTGCGGGGGCTCCGGGCTGCCACCCTCCATGGCACCCAGGTGGGCACGGTGGCCAAAGCTGGACGTGAGGGCTGGGCATGGAGAAGCCACGGGTGGGGAGACAGGGGGATCTCACCTCCATGGGGACCCCAGTGGTGGCAGGGGACATGGGTGTCCTGGTTCAGGGTGGCAGGGGACACTCTCACCTGGATGTCCAGGTTAGGGTGAGAGGGGACACACACACCTGGATGCCCAGGTCAAGGGTGGCAGGTGACACACGCACCTGGATGCCCAGGTTAAGGGTGGCAGGGTGACTAGGTCTCAAGGTTTAGGGGTGACAGGTGACCCTCTCACCTGGATGTCCAGGTTAGGGGTGGCAGGGGGACCCTCTCACCTGGATGTCCAGGTTAGGGGTGGCAGGGGGACCCTCTCACCTGGATGTCCAGGTTAAGGGTGGCAGGTGACCCTCTCACCTGGATGTCCAGGTTAAGGGTGGCAGGTGACCCTCTCACCTGGATGTCCAGGTTGAGCTGCTCCCAGAGGTCATCGTGCAGGGTGGACACCTCGCTCTCCAGGCTCTCGTACTCAGCCGTGCTGTTTGCCAGGGCCTGAGGGGACAGTGGGGGGATCAGGGGGGTCTTTGGCACCCAGCACAGCCCCCTGAGCTGGGGAGGGGGTGGCAGCAGAGGGGACAAGCTCTGAGGTGCCCGGGGCACGGCAGAGACAGAACCAGGAGCTGAGGTGACAGCCGGGGAGTGCCTGATTCGCTTTGTCCCCAGTGAGAGACTTTGGTCCCCAGGCAGCCAAAGGGAATTCCCTGCTCGTTTCCCAGCCAGGAAGGGACAAAAGGGACAAAAGGGACAAAAAGGACTTGAATCCCGCCCGTTACCGTGCTGGCCTGGGACAGCTCCACCCGGATGTTGATGAGCTGGTTCTGCAGCGATTCCTTCTTGTGCAGCAGCTTCTCTGGGTAGGCAGGCTGGCTCCCGAACATCTCCAGCTCCTGGTGTGTCCCCATCAGGGCACTCTCCAGGCTCTCCTGTGGGGACAGACAGAGCCACGAGGTCCTGGCTACTCAGTAACACACCAGGAGTCTCCCCCAGCTCAGAAATGTCCCCAAGCTGTGGCTGCCACATCCCTGGAAGGGTCCAAAGCCAGGCTGGAAAACCTGGGATAGCAGCCCAGGGGTGGAACGAGAGGTTTCTAATGTCCCTTCAAGCCAGGGGTGGCAGGGGACCTGCTCACCTTGTTCAGGGGTGGCAGGGGACACACACACCTGGATGTCCAGGTTAGGGTGGCAGGGGACACACACATCTGGATGTCCAGGTTCAGGGTGACAGGGGACACACACACCTGGATGTCCAGGTTCAAGGTGGCAGGGGACACACACATCTGGATGTCCAGGTTCAGCGTGGCAGGGGACACACACATCTGAGTGTCCAGGTTAAAGGTGGCAGGGGACACACACACCTGGATGTCCAGGTTAGGGTGGCAGGGGACACACACACCTGGATGTCCAGGTTAGGGTGGCAAGGGACACACACACCTGGATGTCCAGGTTAGAGGTGGCAGGGGATATGCACACCTGGACGTCCAGGTTCAACCCAAACCCTCCCATGGTGACATCACTTCCTCACCACGCAGGTGCCACCACCAGGTCCCCATGTGGCCACCTGAGGTGCCACCAGGTACCTTCTCAGCCCGGAGCTGCTGCACCAGCCTCTCCTGCTCCCGCAGCACCTTGTTCTGCTCGCAGAGCTTCCCCAGCAGCTTCTGTGCCAGGGGAGGAAGAGAAAGGGGGGAGAGGATGAGGAGGATGAGAATCCCACTGGGATGCAGCCAGGACTGATGGGATTGAAGGGAATTATGGGATTTATGGCCCTGGGGGGGGCAGTTCCAAACTCCTGCTGTCATTGCAGGGACTTCAGGGTGACACGGGACAAAGTGGGAGATGGGGCAAGACCGAAACTCAGGGGAAGATTCATCCCTGAGGGGCACAAAGCGACTGGCCTGCGGGGACAGGGGACACACAGAGGGGACAGAGGGGACAGGACTGGCTCTTACATCGGTGTCCTGCTCGCTGATCTTGTAGGGGTGCAGGGTGTCCCTGTAGGGCTCCGGGAACGGCGTCACCTGCAAGCAGAGCGCGGGATGAGCGCGGCTCTCCGCGGGACGCCCAGGGAAGGGGAGGCAGCTCCCAGCCCCCTCTGCCCTCCCTGCGAGCCGGGAAAAGGAGCGATGGATGCTCGGGAGTCACTGGGATGAAGCCACAACCTGTCCCTGCCCATTCCCAGCGGGAACGATGCAGGGACCGGGGAGTTGCAGGAGCTGCCTCGTGAATCATTAACAGCCACCATTCCAGCGGAGAGGGAAACAAAGGCAGCGCGATTGAGCTGTAATTCCACCTCGGCGGAGTGGGAGCACCGATAAAGCAGCAGCAGGGCCTGTTTACCCCCGCTCGGCTCCTCCGTGAGTCATTTTCCTTTCCTGGAAATCTCAATTACTAATGGGACCTTCGGCAATTAAGCGCCTCGCGGAGCCGGAGATGAAAGGCAGCAGATAGGCAGGAGGGGATGGTTGTTGCTAGAAAGCAGAGAGGGCGCTTTGGAGCCATGGAAAACTCCGGGATGATGCAAATGGATCCGGATCTGGGAAATGCCCGCGGGGCTGGAGGCAGAGCAGGGCGGATGGGGATGAGGCGGCCTCCGGGCAGGGAGCCCGGCCAGCCAGGGGAGCATCCCGGGAGCCCCTGATTCACCCTCCAGCACATCCCTGCTGGCAGCAGATGCAAACAGGCGCCGTTTTTGTTGGAAAATGCCATCCAGGAAGTGCCCAGGGTGGCACAACCCAGGGTGGGTGGCACCGGGGGGGGCTCAAGCCATGTGACATTGCAGGGATGTCCCAGTGCTGGGGACAGAAGGAGCCTCGGGGGAGTGGGGGAAAGGCCGTTCATTGTCCCTGTTTCAGGAATTATTCCGTTGGTTTAGGAGCTGCATTCCTGTCACCCCACAACTTCTCCTTGAGAAACAAGGACGAGCCAAGCCCTACGTGTCCGGGGGTCCCCCGGGGGTGGCTCCGTCCGAGAGTCCCTGGGGTGGCTCCGTCCCCAAGAATCCCCGGGACAGCTCTG
>VYZP01075144.1:7056-61698 GCA_013400635.1 Hypocryptadius cinnamomeus
GAGCCTGGCTCTCGCGTCCCCTCGCGTCGTGCCGGGAAGGGGCCGCGGCAGCGCTCCGTGTCCCGCTCCTGGCCAGGGAGCGGTTGTGTAACAGCGCCGGCCTGCGGGAAGCCGGGCCATGCCAGGCACTTGCCGAGGGCCGGTGGCTGCCGGCCCTGCGGAGCCGGGTCGGTGCCTTCAGTCTCGTCCCGAACCCGCCCGTCCCATCGCGGGGCGCGGGCAGGGCCGGCGCCGCCTGTGGAGCATGAGCCGCGCGTACCGCCCTCTCCCGCCGCTTGGGTTCTAAAGAGCTTTTGGATGTTGCTGTCCTCGGGTAGGAGGAATCCCGTGGCCGGGGGACGCCTCTGGTTCAGAGGGCGCTGGCGGAGGGGTCTCGGCGGGCAGAGCCGCAGCCCGGCCCCGCGGTGGCCGGCGCTGCCGCCGTGCCCGGTGCCGGGGTCGCTCGGTGCCCTGTCCGGCGGCGGGAGCGCTCAGGTGTGCCGCAGAGCCGGCTCCCCACCCCGGGAGCTGGGGCACCGCCGCTGCTGGGCTGTGCGCTGCTGGGTGTCATGAGGGGACGCGGTGTCAGGAAAACACCTTCAGTGCTGGCCTGAGGGAAAATTGAGGTTCGGCAGGTGAACCTGCTTCGTCTTTAGTAATTGCCTCCTGATGATTGATAGTAGCTTTCATCCTGAAGTAATCCAAATAACGATTATGTCTACCTGTTACACAAGAACTAAGAACAAGTAGTGAAGAATCCTATGTGGTAATAAACTGTGCGAAAATCTATAACTTTTAAACAAGAAATTAACTTTAAACTGTTCTAAAGTAGGGCACTAAAGATCTGAGTGTTAAGATACTTGAAAAACTTTTGCAGTATTTTTGCTAAAGCTTAACTAAGGTTGAAATTTAAAGACTGACCAGACTAGTTCTTGTGTATTCACAGCTTCACTCCCAATACCATTTCAAGGATGCCTTTCTTGCTGCTATTGCCTCTGCTTTGACTACCTGAGGCAAGTAAAGTTGTACCTGGTTACATCTATGTGGAGCAAGAGCTTTGCTTTAAATAAAGCATTGCAGAAGTTAGGAAGCTAAAACTTCTCTTGAAGTCAGGGGTAATGATACCAACTAGCTCTTATAAACCTGTTTTTGGTGAGGAGCTTTGAATAAGATAGGTGCTTGTGTTCCCTGGGGGTTGATTGTTTTGCCAGGTGATTCAGATCAACTCGTTAGCCTAATCTTTGCTCCTCAAGTACCTGCTGTGTCACAGACACCTGTGGCACATATGGGCTCGCTGGCAGAGGCTGGGTCACTGCTTAGGCTGCTGACATGTTAAATGGGTTGGAAGTCTTTGTTGCAGGTGCTTCAGGTATGTCTGCCTGTTCGCAGTAATACTTTGAGATCAGTCCGTTAGTTGATCTGCTGTGGGGTCCATTCATTCCTTTTCAATGAAAGGTTTTAATCAAAGTAGTTTCTGTAAATAACTGGCAGCATACTCTGTGAGATTTACTTTATCAAAATAAGATACTTTCTCCCACAAGATACACTTTTTAGGGATGTATTCACACAGTTATTCCCCAGCTTTTAATTTAATAATGAAGTAGTTTTTCACTGTGATATCTCAAAATAATATGAATTGCATTTTTAGATTATTGGTAAGTGATTATTACAACAAAACTAGAAAATAATGTTTTTGAAAGTGTTTCTTTTTCAAATAATTTTGCCCAAACCATTGTTTGATAGTCATTAGGAAGTAGTATTTTGTAACTTAGTTGGCAGAAGGATTGCCTGGCAGGACACAATGACTGCTGATGAACATGAATCATGCTGCTAATATCCTGAAACTTTATACTCGTTCTCTGTGCTGTATAAAAAACTCATATTATTCCCCTTATTTTTGTTTCAACAGTTTTGATGTCTGGAGGGTGAAAGAAGCTGAATGTTACAAGTGTTTTGTGTTTTCTAAATCGAGTATTTTCTGCCATATCTTCTTCACTGTAGACCTCAGAGTGACCCTTTCCTGTTCTGACAGGGTCCCCAGTGCAGGGTGCTGAGTTGCCACTGACACCAGGTGCTGCTGGTGCTTCTGGGGCCATCTGACCGAGCAGAGCAGATCCCGGTGTCACTGCTTTGTCACTGCTCTGTCACTGGTGCCTTTGCCAGTCCCTGCCATGGTGCACTGCCCCACCCAGCTCAGCTGGCACACTGCAAAGCTCTCTGCACTTAGCAGCATGTCTGCTCCTTTTGGCTGGTTTATTTTTAATCCAGATCGATATCTATGTCAACTTAACAGGGTGGTTTCAGGAGGAGATCTGCAGGCATGGAATGGGTGAGCTGTTCCATGGCTGTTCATGGCAGTACAAGGTGGGAATGAGCAACAGAGGGGCAAAACTGTAGTAAAACTGACGAGACTAAGGAACATCTGGCAGCTTGAAATTTTTCTCTTGAATGCATCCGTTTTGTTGGCTTTGTGGTTCAATGTTTTAAATTCAAAATAAAAAAATCCTAAAAGCCTCTAACAGCTTAGGTGAAGCTTTAAATCTTCAAAAACTGGCTATTATGTCAGTGCCAAGTCATCCCACTCCAGTGAAGGACTCTGTCCATAGTATTCAGGAAGCCTCATGGTGAAACTAAACTGGAACTTGCTCGAAAGGGAAGCGTATGGTCAGCTGAACTTTGTGCTGTTATACTGTGAGTTAGAACCTTCATGTCTTGGGGTAGTTCATGGAGATGCATTGGAGGATGTGGAATTGGATAGAGAATCAGTACCACATTACAAAAATTATCCTGGACCTTTCATTTAAAGTAGCTCTTTAGTCTTCAGGGAAAGATTGTTCCCCTGAGTGCTGTCAGCTGGCTTTGGCTCTTCTAAGGATGAAACTTTGAATGTCAATCAGCAAGTATTTTCTAAGGCATAAACTGTTACTATATTTAGAAAATAAGCCAACCACAAACATCAAATAAATGCTCCACCCCAACAACAACCCATCAGTGATCAACTTTGCCTGCTTTTGCATAATCTCTGTTCCAGAGAACTTCTGCTGAGGTTTTGTACCAATTTGTTGGGCAGAGAAGGGAAAGCTCCCAAGAGAAAGCAGGATCAGCAGTGTCTGGATTAGCTCAAAAGTTGTTGAGCAAGCCAGGGTTGTCTAATATACTCATGTTAAAAAAAACCAATGTGTTTCTATGTTACCTTTAACCAGTATTTCAATGCTAAGCAATTTTCTCTAACGCTGCAGTCAGTGTGTGTGTTTTATCTGGGTGTACTTGGTGTCTTCTTGGTTCCATCTCTTCAGCAAGGATGGAAGGCTGATTTTTAAAAAGGAATCTTTTTATAGCAGTTTGACATCAGAAGAGGGCAGATGTTTATAGCCCAGTCCAGCAAGAAGCTGAGGATGTCTTGATTCCATCTAGTGCCTATGAAAGTCTGCAGAAATGACTGACTGGATTAGCCTGAGGTGACTTGCTGGCCTTTAGGATTCAGTCCTGAAACAGTGAATGTGTGATAGGAACTGGGACCTTATACTCCATTAAGTCTTTTTTTTCTTCAGGGAAGTCACAGGCAAGACAGTGATGCTTCTGTACTTGAAGGGTGCTTTTCTGTCTGCTGCTGCAGACAGTAGCCTAAGCTCAAACCTTGCTTTCTGCCAAATGTGGAATACTAAGGAGGGTAACAGCATGTGCTTTGCGTTATGTCTAGAGGTGCATAATGGAAAATCTTCCAGCTATATGCTGTTTCTTTCTGGCTTATATATAAAATATACTAAAACACAGTCGTACTTGATGTGTTTTGTTTAGGCTTGCATTGTGTGCATGCTTGCTTTTGTTTCCAGTTTAGACCTCTAGAATGATTATGGATATACTGTGTATGTTAGAGCATTTTTCAGAAGACACTAATGTATGTAGAATGTTACTCAAATACAACTTTTGCAGCTGAAAACTGAACCTGTGATTGTGTATATGTGTATATCTTAAGTAATTTTCTCATCATCTCTTTTGCCTTCCAGGTATGGTTTTTTTCTGTTCTACATACATAACTAATTTATTGTGAAGGAAATGGGGAGGCAATGCTATTAGTAGTTTAAACAAATTATTTGCAGCCACTTTTTCTTAACTTAAAGGAATAACATTTACCAGTCTCACTGCCTTGTTCTTAAGGCATTGCTGCACATGTGGCATGGGTGAAGTTAAAACGAGTTTTGTCATGGTTAGCACATGGAATGTTAAACTTTTATGAGTTTTCAGTAAAATCTTAGTAATGTTCCCATCTTAACATGGAAAGTATGCTACATTGCTCAAAACAGTAAAAAGTTGTACATCTCTTTACAGAACTGTTATTATCACATTTTGTAATAATTGAAATTAATTTGACCTCGTAAATATGAGTATATTCTCAGTTGTAGGAGTTAGTCTAAAAGTGTCACTGATCTAAATGGTCATTGCTCTATCTAAGGTATATTATAAAGAATAAAGGTTTTGGTATTCCTAATTTCAGCATAAGGAATATGAAATTCCTGTGCGTTTGGATTTGTATTCTAATATAATATGCATGTATACATTAATGATACGAATGTATAGAACATGTAAATAAACATCTTCAGAGTTCCAGAAGAATCCTTTGTATTAATAAAGCCTAACTTAGTTGTTGCATGTTGTGATGAGGAAGGGAGCAAAAAGATAGGTGTTTTTTTTCTCTTGGGCTCCCAGCTCTGACTTTGCCAGGCTAACCCTGGGAGTGAGTTTCCTGTAGTTACCTGAAGAGTTCTGACACAGATCGTTGTAGTTCTGCTGATGGAGACTAGCCTGGGAGTGGCTTTTGCTTACCCTTTGGTTCTGGTTATTGCCACAATAAATGGCTTATAAATGACAAATTCATCTGCTTTCCTTTTCAGTTTTGTAAAGCGCTCTTGTAATGCAGTCCTTCAGTCTGCTTTTTTTAGGAAGCTGCATTCCAGGTCTAGGTGATGTGTGGCTACTGAAAGGCATTAAGAACTGTTAGAAAGGGATTTTGCACCTAATTAACAAGGGTTTTGTTCTGGGAGTTAACCGTGCTAGACTAGAAGCAGTAAAATTGAGGCAGTTTTTGGAACTGGGAGGAGTGTGTTTGTATATGTGTGTGCTACAAAAATAAGGATTTGGAAAATATTTCGGTTCCTCTGCAAGCACAGAAATCCAGGCATAGGCTTAGGTAAGAAAGGGCTGGCTTGCGTTACTCGTAGCTCTTTGAATTAACCCACTTTGTACTATCTAAACTCTCACCATGAATAGAAGCAGGAAAGTTTACCTCAGCACAAAAGGCTAAACCTTTCAGGGAAAATCATATAAAGGTTCTCTCAAACATTTTCTCATCTGTTGGAGGCCATTCACTTCTTCACTACCTATGGTCTGCCAAGGAGCTTTTCTGGTTGATGCTGGTCACTAACAATTGACCAGCATTGCTTTCAACTCTGATGGAAGTGGATTTTTGTACTGCCTTTGTATGTGGAAGTATTCCAGGGGTATGGGGTGCCTGCTGACTTTTGGAACCGCTGTAGTCAGAGGACTCTGCATAGCTGTAATGCGTTGTTTGGCTTTTATAATTTCTGTGGTGGCTGTAAAAGTATTTGTAAATATCAGAGAAATATGGCAGGCAGTAAACAAGTATTTTCTCCCTTCAGATGAGAACTGAGAGCTGTCTCTGAGGACTTGCTCAGATGTTCACCTCAGCCTCCTGGGGCAGCTTGGGTGTGAGGAACTGTAATTTAGTCAGACCTTCCTGGGCTCGATTCAGTCTTTCCCATCTCCTACTCCCTTCCCCACATTCCTGAGATGCCAGTTACTGTCCTGCCCAGGAAGTACGGTTGTCACTCCTCCTGACTCATCCTCATCTTCCAGCTTTCCTACCCTCCACCTACTGCCTTCCTCCCTCACTTCTTCAAAACTGTGACTACACCCTGGGGACGCCAGGTGTGCAGTCAAGTCCTGGCAGTGCATGGGATCCCTTCTCTCTGCTTGACTGAGTCATTGCTGTGATCAGAAAAGGTGTCTTGGTCTACAGCTTTTCCACACACTGAACCTCACAGGTGTTTTCTGCCCCTTCTGGTAAATATACTTTGTATAAATGTGTAAATAGCTTTGGGGTTTGGTATCCTCTACACAAGCAAGTACATCTAAACCCAAGATTCCATAATGTGAACAGCCTAGGAAAAAGGGTGGTAAAGGTTTTTTCCCAAAGACACAGCAGCATTTATTTGATACTAAAACTACTCATGGATTGGGTTAATAAATTATAAAGTGTAATTTTTACAAAATTCTGAATTTAATTTTTTTTAGTTGAAACTGAAAATACTACTTTAAACAAAACAAATGTGAGAGCTTGCAAAGAAAGCAGTGTTGGCAATTGGAGCATGAGTCAGAGCTGTCAGAAGTGATGCCTATTGGGAAGCCTGCTTACAAGGTGCTTTTAAAGTACAAAGGTTTATCTATTAACATAACTTACTAAATGTGAACTTGAAAGTTAAAGCCAGATATTAGCAGATCTTGAGTATACTTCATGATCAACACTGTCCTGGAAGTGTTAAAAGGATTATAAAATATGTCTGGTGCTCTGCTCTGCTGTCATGTGTGTGATTTTTCAGCTGCCAGAAGTGTCTGGTGATAGCCACTTCTGGCTTTCAGGGGATCAGTGCAATGGCTTTGGGATTGAGCGATGATAGATGTTTTTCTTTAGACTCCTTCAATAAAAGGGGACATAAATAGTTTATGCAAAAGCATGTGTTTCTAGAAGCTATTTTCGTGCTTTTTTCAGCAATCTGAAGTCTAAATGAGAGGTTTTTGTTGGCATCCTTCAAAGAGGATTAGCAGTCTCGTAGTGACTTGCTGCACTTGTCCCTGTACAGGATGTGTGGGGCTTTTTTTCTGTGCCAGCTCAGAACCACTCACTGAATCACTGTCATCAGCTGAGCCTGAGTCTGTAACCACTTCTTGGTCAGCCTTGTCTAATTTAAGTGTTGAAGTCATATTCAAGTCTGAACAATGCAGCCTGATACCCTCTATAAAACAAGCAAAATGTTTTCAACAGCTTTAAAGTCTTTCCTGCTTGTGTCTTATAAAATATGCTGCCTGGTGTTTGATCTTGCACCCTAGGACAGTCTTCTGTTTTCAGTCTGACATTCCACAACATTTGTGAAGCTTTAATTCTAGGCAGTTTACCAATGCACACTGTTATCTTTTGCAGTGATTGATGTCTTTTCCTGTGCTTTGAGTTGGATATTGCTAATAGCAGAAATACAGAAAGATGGAAATTGGAACCTCTTGTTAGTAATATATTTGCAGTGCCAAGCGGTAGTCAAGAACTTGTCTCATCTTGTTTTGTTTTGGTTTTTTTTCCTGCCTTGAAGGATACAAGTCTGTACAAATGCCTAAGTGTTTCCAAATTTGCTTTTGCAATAACTTCCAACCCTATGTTATTCACATCTTTGTGAAGAAGTGTGCAGGTGCAGAATGTGCTCAGTGCTGCCAGTGCATTTGGAGTCCCTGGTGCTGTGAGCCCTGGACTCTGTGAGAGCTCATTTGGTGTGGAAGTGCTGCTGCTCTGAGGGGTAGCAGGAACATTCCGAGGGCAAAAGTTTACCTAGGTACTGTAAACATCTTTCAGCTGTTTTACTGCTTCTGGCACACACTGGCATGTTCGCCTCCTGCTCGCTTGGGTTTTGGACTTCTTGCAGGTGTTTTGATGTACAAACAGAAAATACTTCTTTTGCTGAGTGGAAGCGGTGTTAGTGGTGCATATTGAAGGAGAGTTTTTGTTAATCTTAAAAGCTATTTCATGGGACTCAAAAGCAAGTGCATACCTTTAAGTATTTATTTATTCTTTCAGTGTTTGAGGAGCATTTGATTTGTCCATTTATTAGTTCTGAAAGAATTTGTTTTCCTCTAGTGATGCCCACCTGTATTCAGTACCTACCTAAAGAAAGAGAAATGTGCAAAAGTATTTATAACAGTAATTGAAAACAATCATATGTATACTACGGATAAATTAAATGGGGAATTAAAAATGTGGTTAGATTCATTCCAGAAAGGATATAAAGCTACAAACACACCCATTCTTGCTTTCAGAGCACAGAGGTATGAGCTGTCTACATAGTCTGAATTAGTAAATAAATCTATGGTATCTTCTGGTAAGGTAAAAGAAACATGGATTTTGTGTAATTATTTCTGCTGTCTAGCTAAATATAGATTGTTTTTGAAGGAATCAGTGATAAGATGCAATCATTTAGGAAAAAATAATTAGTCATGGGAATCCATAGTTACATTAGACCCTTTTATCATACTTCTGCATTTTTTGTTGACTCCTGATAGTGCAATTTTTATGAGAGCAGGTTAAATTAATATACTACTCCTGTCAGGAAACCTGATAGCTTTCCTACCATAATTTGAACTAAAAATTTGGCTACAATGAAAGCTGATATATTACTAAGCATGATTTTGTTATATGTAGCTTCTGTACCATGAAATATTCCACTTCACATGTAAACTTGATTAGTTCCTGAATTCTGAATTGGCTGAATCCAAGAAAACAAATATTTGACTTGGCCAATTAAAATATAGTATATCCACTAAGAACAGAATTACTTCAGCTGGATTTATTTTCTCCACTTAAGAGCTATGCCTTACTTGCAGTCATGCTTGATGCTGTGTTGTTGATAGTCTCCAAAGCCTTTTTCAGTGCTTCCCCTGAAGTATACACTGGCAAGTGCTATATTGGTTAGTAATTGCTAGATTCAGCAAACCAAAGTTTCCTACAAAAACATTCTGGTCTTTGCAGTGGAAAAGCAAAAATAGCTTCTCAGAGTAGGGCAATTTGGATGTGTTCAGTTTTTGAGGGGATCCTGACTGTTTTTTGTGTATCCTGCAGGACTTGAGTAGACTGAAGTAAGGTGCCTTTTTGGAATTGATTGGCCCTGGTGAAGCAGGAAGCATGAATCTCCTGCTATGGAGGAGCAGTGTAAACCTGCTGAAAAATCTATTGCAGAAGAGCTAAAAATGTGTGATTCTATCCTGACCTGTACCCAGACCATTATTTGCTCTGCTGTGGCTGTTGGCTTTGCAACCATCTCTTCCTGCTTTTTCCTGGGGTAGCTGGGAGTTCATAATCCCAGCTGTCTGCAGGCACCTTTGCTGGGTGCACTGGTGGCACTGGCACACCGTGCTGCTGTGAGGAGGGACGTTCTTCTCTCAGCTGCCCCTTGGGCTTTTAGTGGCCAGTACTTGCCAATGGCTGAGGGCAAAGTCCTAGCAGGAACAGTGGTCAGAGCTCTGTCAGGAGCCAGGGACCGTGTTGGTGATCCTCATTATAGGAGGAGACTGCCAGCAAAGAGAGGTTGGAGTAATTTCTACAGACTGTGCTGTTTGGTATTGTTTTTAGAGAAGGATTAGACGTGACCCAGGGAAAAAAGTGAACTGGGATGTTTTGTAACAAATCCTGTTACGAGATCCTGTTATGGCTCTATGTATGTCTGTGGAGATCTGAGCTGAGGTCTGGCCTTTAATGAGCAAAATCTTGAGCTCCATTTGAAGCAGAGTTGGGAGTGGGCAGAATGACTTCATTGTAGGAGAGGCCACTGCTTTTACTTTTTTGCTGTGCTTTAGTTGTTTTTTGTCTCAGCATTGAGTTGCAACCACAGAGTTTGAAGCATGCACTGTTTTCAGATGAGAAGGAAGGCAGGGATAGGCCTTCAGCAGAGCAAGTCAGGTCAGAAGTGTACCTACAAGTGAAAGAGGACTTGGCAGTACCTGGGTATCCAGTGTCTGAAACTTGAGATAATGTTGGGTACCTGTTTCTAACTGCTGAGCCTGGTTTCTTACGCAGCTTAGATATTTGTCTATAATTGTCACTCATGTCTCTCAGTATTCTGTAATATACATCTGCATAGCAGTAAGGGACTAGATTCAGTGTATTGGAGAAAATAAGAATTTGCCCAATTTGATTCTTGCTTTAAATAACAAATCAGCATATATTCTGGTATGTGGTCAGCAAAACTTAAATTTGATAAAACTGAAATGGCTTCTGTTGTGATTTTAAAAAGTACGTACAATAAAGGAGATTAATCTGATCTAGCTTGCAGCTGTCTTCAAGCACACAGAATATGTGTTCTCTATAGCCTCCAGTGACTTTGACCTCAGTCTCAGGAATATGTAATGAAGTGTGAGCCTGCAAAGAGGTTGAACTTCAGTAGCACAGAGAGAATGGATTAATTATTTCACATAGATAGGACTGTTGGTAACTGGCAGTTCTGATGTTGAAAGGAGTACTTGGTTTGTGAGTACCAGTGTCAGTAACCCAGCTGACTGCTGCAGGAGTCTTAACTGCTGTTCCCATGAGTACTGTTTGTTAAAGCTTTTTTAGTGGTAACAGGAATTCTGGTTCCAGGGTTCTTAATGCCTGAAATACCAGCACACCCAGTCCACAGAGACCTGATCTCAATATGCAGAGTGAGTTCATGACCAGCAGTGGTTTCTTCCTGTCGTTTGTGTTTTTATTCTTGGTACATTCTAGGAGCCCTTGAGAGGAAGCAGGGCAGTGGCTACTTATTCCCGTATTTGGTATTGTTCTAGACAGAATGGACATCCCTCACTGAAGGAGACAGGTTCCTGGACCACCTAAGTACCTCCAACCATGGCTTAATCCTGGCAGAGTCACAGGGGTCCCTTTCCTTTGGGCTGTGCATGGTGCACTTTCTGCCCGGAGTTACAGTGATGGTCGGTGCCACTGCTGGGGTCCCTTAAGATGGGTGGGCCTGACTCTTCACAGTACTAAAAGCTTGTATTTACATGGTTACAAATCCTTCTTCTCCAGTGCAGCTTCCATTGGTCTACACATTAGTAGTGGTGTATTTTGTGTTGTAAAGAGTTGGAATTAGGGAGTGTTACTGAGTACTTTAGTAAAATGAGCACTCAAGTATTAACTGTGGAAAAGGAAACAATATTTAGAACATCAACTTACTTGCATCTCCTAACTTTCTCCTTGGTATTTTTCCTGAGACTTTGGCTGGAAAGGTTTTCCTGGAAAGGGCTCATGTCTTCTGTAGAGATTTAGGGGTGTGGAGGGAACCCCAAGCTCTAAATCTGCTTTCTTAAATAGTCACTATTTAAGCTATATTGGGAAAGAAGCAAGTACGATATATTTCAGAAAAGTATTTTAATCACTGGCAGTGTAGGCACTATTTCCTGCTGGAATAGCTGGCTGTCTTATCTGCTTCCATGCAATTCACCAGTAAAAGGACAAACTAAGGACTAGAGAAATTAATCTCTATTTTATTAGTCCTGAGATTGACCTTTTCTTACTTTTAATTACAGCAGTCTATAGTTGAACCGAGACTGAATATGTTCATCTGCATGTGTCAGAATGGCTAAAACTAATCCTTTGTGGACACAGTCTTGACAGGACTAAAAACCTCCAGTTCTGAATAAGAAAGGAATGTCTGAAAACAATCCAGAAGGCTAGAACATAATACAGAGTTTTAAATCCCTGTTTCAGTGCCCCAGGATAAGTTTATAGACTTGAACAACTGTTTTTTTTCCCAGAGCTGAGCATTTCTTTTCGGGAGAGGAATTTAAGAGCTGTTTATTTTGAAAAGAGGCTTAACGGTGTGAAAGCTGACAAGTGCTGAACAAGTGTGTTTGGGCTGTACTGACAGTACAGGCTGTACCCTTAGAGTATGGGCAGGTACTTCATAAACCACTGAGGATGCTCTGAGGGATGTTCCCAAGGTGGTAGTTTGTAATGGAGGAGTGTGTTGTTACCACAGTTAATGAATTAGTCATGAAGAGCTATTTAGTCTGACACACCTCGAGAGTGTTCACCTACTGAAGTCAGGTTTTCTTTTGTTCAGGTCATTTCTTAATGCTACAGCAGGCTGAGGTGTTTTTGGCTATCAGGTGACTTTTTCACTGGTCTTGTCCCATCTGTGGGTCTCCTCTGAGACCAGAATACCTTTAAAATGCAGCAGTCAACAAGCTTTACCCTGCAGCTCTGCGGGGGGGCTTATCTGAGTGTGGCTGGAGTCCAGTCTGGGACTGGGAGGGACAAAGCAAGCAAAACTGGTCCTGTCACTTTGACTGTGACCCACCTGTTGTGGTTTGTGCTGGGTCTCTGATACTCAGAAATGGTTAAATAGCTCTTAACTTTGGCGGGGGGCAGGGGAGACTTCAGTCAAAAACCAAGAATACCAGTATTAACTTTTACTGTTCTAGAAGCATTTAAGACCCTGGGGAGTTCTTCCTAGTCCGTACTTCAAAATATGTAGGTGGAGAGTCAGTAATTGTGATGTTAACTACCTGTGGTGAGGTGGCTATGGTCATTCTTTTTACATCTGAAGCAGACAGTATATAGGAAGAATATAGATTTTTATTTCAAGGTTATTTTGCCTGGTAACTACACTGAGATCTTAAAGTTAGAAGTCAAGGTTGTTATGGTGTTTGTTTTGGATTGGTTTTTTTTCCTGCAAGCCTTTGAAAATATTTTATCATCCTGGTCTTTACAGGTGTGGAGTAGTTGGTTAACTATGAAATACTAATCCTGTTGCTGTTTGCTCATTGATAGTGCAGGTGTACAAACAGGAAAAGAAAAAAACAAAGGGGAAATTAATATCATCTGATTGCTAAAACAAAGAAGCTCAAATTTAGTAGCTAAAATTATGTTCAGGCTGGTGACAGGATATAGTGAACAATGAAACTATATTCTGTAGCTAATTGTGTCCTTTTAGGGCTTGTTTTGGAATTGTACTTGACCAATTGAAACTCTTCAGGGGAGTAGAAGTCAACCTAATTTAAATGAACCAACCTACTTATTTTGCATCACACCTCAGTGAGATGCCTAGGCTCTCATTTTTCTTTCTTTGTATTTTTGAAGACTTTGGAATATATTCAAAAAATAAAACTAATAAATAAAACTAATAAATAAAACTAGTTGTTGGTTTTTTAAGGTGTTGTTTTAAGTCAGGACAGGTCAGGACACTAAGAACTGGCAGGTGGGAGGAGTACTTTTCTGTTGTTCTATCCGTTTACTACTACAGCTGTAGTAAAACATACGGTTTTGCCCCCTTATTCCTGTTCTGCCTTCCAGTCTCTAGTGTGACAATGTGGGAGAACCTCCCCAAGTACCAAAGCTGTGCAGAGCTTTGTGATCACTCTGTGGGTGTTGTTTTGTTCTGGTGTCATTTTAATAAGGATGGAGTGAGGAATATATCTGAGGCATGTCCCTGACAGCTGCCATGGACTGTGTTGTGGAGCTCTTCTAGGAGTCTGAATTATCTACAGGGTGAGGACTGGTATCCTCTGCTGGTTTTGGCAGATGATACATGCAGACTATGTTGTGCCCCGTGAGGGGAATGTGACTTGGTCCACGGTAGGCTGAGTGACAGAACTTTCTCAAACAGGACAGAGAATAAGGGAAATAAATCTTAGATGGAATGGTGGAGTGGTCTGGGCTGGCAAGATGGTGAAAACCTAGTCTGGTCCAGGCAAGCTGCTTCCAATTTCCATGTGAAGTTCTGCTCCTTCAGCTCTACCTTAGTAGTGCTCTTTCCATCTGTTTATAAGCCTTTAATATTGCTGATGGAATTGGTTCAGTCTGACACCTCTTGTTCTAACCTCGTATAGGAAATGTCCTCTTACCCACAGATCAGCAATGTGGCTTTGAAATACTTGCCTGAATCTGGTCTTCGCTCTCACTGTCTACAGTTGTTTTCTCATGCCTTCCCTTCTCTTAACTCTCAGCAAGCCTTTGCAGAGGTCTTTTGTCTTCAGCTGCAAATGCTAAAGGACATGCTCCATTTCATTGCAGGCTTTCAGGGTGATTTTGGGGGTTTATCCCTCAAGTGTTATCTGTAGTGATGTAATGTGGTGTCTAAGTTATGCTTTTACTAGTAGTTCTAAACAGGTTTAGGCTTGCTCAGGCAATGGTGTATGTAAACATTGGATCATTTTTCTGGTCCTTTTTAAAGTGCAGATTTTCCTGGCAGTACATACTACAGGGAAACTTGCAATGAAATGTGTTGTATAAAGGCAAAGAAGTTCTATTTTGTACTTTGCAGTAAGGTCATGGAGATGAAAATGCATGTACAGATGTACATTTGTAATTCATAAACATGGTTATGTGAATGTCATCTTATTACTTAAATGCCTGTATATGAAACATGTGACTTAAGCAATAGATTACAAATAATTTTTTGTCTTCGTAGTAGTCCTTACAGCTACTGCTGTCAGGTGTTGGACAATTTTTTAAAGTGCAATAAAAGATACCAATAATTGGTACATTAGCACTAAATAGGCAGAACATCCCTGAGGATAGATCTCTAGTAGACATCTGTGGAATAGCTGCTGTTAGGTATTGCCTGTAGCCCACAGACCACAAGTGTGTGTTAGAAGATACAGGAAAGCCTTTCTGTCATGCAGGCTGTCACCAAATGATTTAAAATGTAGAGCATTTTTGAACCTGCTGTCAGCACTATCTAGAAGCAATACAGCTGCCTTACAACTGGACTCAACATTTACTTGCAAAATGTGGCACCTTTTTTCACTACAAATAACCAAAACCTCTGACACTTTATTTGCAAGGTTTTGTCCCTTTTGATAGCCCTTCTGCTAAACTGGCAATTACTGACTTATCCATGATTAAATTACTACTGTTGTTCTCTAGAAATCTGGGCTTTACCTGATGCTCTTCCATGCAAGTGGTATGTGAATCAGCCCTTGCTAAACATTGAGATTTGACAGGAGCAAATTGCAAAGCAAGATAGCTGCAGGCTGCCTCCTGTTCCTCTTACCGTGTTTTAGCAGGAAAAAAATTATTCTGGCAGTCAGACATTGCACAAGGAGTATGCAGAAGCACATCTGCTTATCTAATAGTCTGATTCTTTAATCTACAGATTTTAGGAGATGCTTTCATTAACTGGATGAGACATGCTTAGCTGCATAACATAGTTGTTCAAATTAACATTTTGTAGGGGAAAGAAAAAGGCACAGGCAGATGGCTGGGATGGTTGAAGATCATCACACACATGCCCGATGTGTGATGTATTTTTTCACTATATGATACATAGAACTGTGTGTGTTTTATAGATAACAAGCTTTTCTCACTTATGTGCTCAGGTTTATTTGAAATATGGTGATTACCCTGGATGTATGTACAGACTGGAGAGAGAGAGGCATGGAGCACCATGGAAAAAGGGCCCTGGGGTCCTGGTTGATAGCGAGTTGAGCATGAGGGCAGCCATGAGGGCCAGGCATGTCCTGGGGGCATCAGGCCCAGCATCACCAGCCGGGCAAGGGGGGGAATTGTCCTGCTCTGCTCTGGGGCAGCCTCACCTCCAGTGCTGGGGGCAGTTCTGGGCACCGCAATATTGAGGTGTTTGAGTGTCCAAAGCAGGGCATGAAGATGGTGAGGGGAAGCTGTGTGAGGAGCAGCTGAGGGCACTGGGTCTGTTCAAGCTGGAGGAGACCGAGGGGAGACCTCACTGCGGGTACAGCCTCCTCGGGAGGGAAGAGGAGGGGCAGGCACTGGTCTCTTTGCTCTTGTGACCAGTGACAGGGCCTGAGGGGATGGCCTGAAGTTGGGTCAAGGGTGGTCTAGTTTAGACATGAGGGAAAGGTTCTTCACCCAGAGGGTGGATGGGCACTGGAAGAGGCTCCCCAGGGCAGTTGTCACAGCACCAGCCTGACAGAGTTGCAGGGAGAGTTTTGTCAACACTCTCAGGCACATGGTGGGATTCTTGAGGACGTGCTATACCTGGAGTTGGACTTTTGTGGATCCCCTCTAACTCAGGGTATTCTATGATAAGAATATCCTGCTTTAGCAGAGGTTTTGAGAATGGGGATGAAACTCCCAAACCTGTGTTGCTCAGTGACCAACCTCAGAGATTCAGATCCCACCTGATTTACCAAAAGGGCTAAAGCATTCCGTGTTGTGTGCCTTTACTCCCTTTTCCAGCATATGCTTTAGGTCCTATAGGGCATGGTGCCCTCGGGGACCACGGTGGGTCCCACTTACCAACAGTGCTGGCATGGATGGAAGCAGTAGGAGATGATGTAGCTGTGAACTGTGAGCTTTTGCCTAACTTCACTCCTGGTTTGCAGCTGCCTCTGAATGCTTCACTAATGTATGAAAAAGTGAGAAATGCAATCCAAAACCAAACAGACTTTCAGTAAGTTAAACTGAAATTAAATCAGTATACATTTGAAGTATTAGAATAAGGTGTTACAGTACTGCATATAAAAACTTAATAGGAAACTGTGAAGTGGGGTTATTCATCTACCTATTAAAAAGCCAGACTAGATGAGGCATTCCAATGCACAAAGGCTTTGGGTTATGTTTCTGCATTTAACTGCAACAGGACCTACAGTAGGGACTATTTTGTGTTGCTTGTAAACAATTTAGAAATTTTAATAAAGAACAGTTCCTGCCACTGTGTCCTTTTTTATTTTGAAAAAGTGTAAAGAGAAAACCCTGAGGTTTTCCGTAACATAGGTGATTCTGATAGCTTTCCTTAATTGGGTTATTAACAGGAAGTGAGTTTTAAATACTAAAAATTGTATTCTCAATGGCAGCATGGCAAAGACTCACAAATTGGTTTAGCTGCTGGCAGTCTTCATACCTTGCTTGTTTAAAAAAAAACAAACTGGGTGAGGAGTTCCTCCGGTGTTGTTGGATTTGGACTTAATTGACTTAGTCTTGTTGATACTCTTTTGTTTGTGTTTGTATAAAGTTATCTTAGAAGGTATTTGAAGATCCAGCTATATAAGAAGTGGAACAAATTTGCCTTCATTTCAGTGGGACAGATTAGATGGAATCTGTAACATAGGGTTTCAGTTAGTTATCTGAAATGTGCAGACAAGGAGAAAACACAAGATGTGTGGATTGTGTCCTTTTTTAAAAATGTATTTTTTACAAAGGACATTATACTTAAAAACAGGCTGCCTCAAAATTGTCCTTCCATGCAGTCCTGCAACTGATAGTTGGCCTAAATACTTTTTGCAGAAGCTAATGGTTTTCTTCTCAACAAAACCTTACTAGGCGTAAATAAAAGTGGCAAGTTATTGCAGATACCTGGATATTTCATGATTCTTTGTTCTTTTTTAATTTTGTGTTCATAATTAGAAGAATTTTGGTTTTGAAAGCCTCAATGAGTTTCAGTGTTTTAGGTGTTGAATAATTCATGATGAACTTTGTTTACACACTGTTTATGTCCCAAAGAACCTCAAGCAACTTATTAAAAAAAGACTTTACCACATTCTTTTATTCAGAATTATCCTCTGGTTAATTTCATTTGGCAAAATCTAAGCTATGTTTATGTAAAGACTGGTACTCTGCTGAGCCTCAGTGAGGGATGCCTGAATCCAAGTCAGGATTGGGATCATGCTAGGGAAGCCCTGAGCCCTGCATACCCACTGCTGCAGAGGGCAAAGGCCAGCTGAGACAGGAATGAATAGTGTTCACAGGTAGAAGGGACAAACCCAGGCAGCTGGGTAGCAGCAGAATAAGAGATTGATCTTGGGCAACTTGAAAATGGAACAAAACTCTTGGTCCTTTCCAACAGCTACAGTAAAAGCCCTGGAAATGTGTCTGCAGGTTTAGGATTATCCACAGGCTAATACAGCATGCTCAGCCCTTAGTCAGCATTGGGGAAGCCTGTAGAAAGTGTCAGTGTTTTTTAAGAAGTTGGTTTTGGCATTGCTCCTGGAATGCTCCTGACATTTCTTGTTTTCCTTCTGATTCTCATTCTAACTTAGGGGTGCCTTAGTGTTTCTAGGTCAGGTGTGAGGAAGGCAAAGGAGCAAGTGTGGAAGGAAACTGTATTGGAATGATTTGTCAAAGCTCATGGGAATTCTGCACGGAGTAGTTAGAAACAAGGTGAAGTTGAACTGCAGTGGTACCTGTTCATGGCGTGTGTGTCCCCGTGTGCCTCGCTCCCAGCTGTGGTGCTCAGTCAGGGCTGTGTGGCAGCACTGCAGCTTACCTGGTACAGCCTAAAGGCACAGCTACAGGTATTGCATTTGGGTTGATCTTTTAGCACACCACTTAAAATTGTAATTCTCTTAGGCAAGATGGAGTCAAATGCAGCATTTATAGCATGGTTGAGAGACTTTTAGTTTCTCCTGTGGTGCTGTTTATCAAGCTGTCAAGTAAACTTAGAAGAAAGCTATTTGAGTGCAAGTTACTTTGTAAGCCAGAACTTCATTTTTAAAGAAACACAAATCTTGCATGTGACATAGAATGTGGAAAGAGGTAAAGTTGCTTTATGGACCTCACCAGTGTAATGAATTGCAGCAGCCAGAAGTTAGAGGATTTTGATAATCTGAGCATCTGTTCATGTCCAGGTTGTTTGGGATGGAGGGAATGAGACACTATTCAGTGAACAGTTGTCTTGTCTCAATCAGAATATTATGCTTAGATGAAAAAGTAATTCAGTTGGTTTTAGTTCATATTTTTATTCAGTATTATTCCAGTTCATGTGGGTTTGAGTCAGAGGTGTGAAATTGAATGAGTCCAGAAGTTGAAAGCAAGGTACATCCCATTTAAGTTTAATGTGGGTTTGTGTAAAAGTGCTGCAAGCCAAAGTCTTGAGCCACAGTTCAGCATTTGAGACTTAAATTGTTTTTCTCCATTACCTCAATTTTGAAACCTTGTGATTTAGCTTGAATTTCACCTGTTCTGGGTTTTCATTATGAAGTTTAGCATTTTGCTAAACACATAGAATGGGAAATTAAAGGGGAAAGAAAATGCAGCATCATACTGCACCACTACAGAGATTCTTTTAAATAAAACTAGGGTGTTGATCTGCAGCGGTCTGCAGCAGTTTCTCCTCAAAGCTTTGGCTTTTTACTTGGTTTCCCCTTTAAATCATTGGAATCTTATGTATATTTATGATGCTGATGCTGAATTGCAAGGCCTAAAAGACATTTAAATTTGTTTTTTTTCCATAATACTGCCAAGTCGGTGATAAAGTTACAGGCTTTGTGAAACAGCTTCTTGGCTGGTATCTGTGCTCAGAGCATAATTATGCCAGTACAATGTCTGAGACTGAATCTAATGCATGTCCTGATAGCATCAGTTTCTCCTAGCAAATGGAGGAAGATGGGTAGTTTGTAAATAATGTGTTTGTTCACACCTCTGGTAAAAGCCTAGAGTTATGAAGATAGCTAGATGTCCAAATTAATTTTTTGTTAGCTTTCTTGGTTTGGGAATAATTTGAATGCTAGGTATTAATGTTAAACAGTCTCACATACTTAAAATAAGACTGAGGAGAAATGGCTGTTTCATCTCTTTCATAGACCAGTAGGAACTATCGCTTTAGCTATTAAGTGAACTTCTCCCCTGAGTTAATAAAAGAATCCTGGGGCTGCAGCGATCATACATGTGTTGGTAATACACAGCCCAGGTAATAACCATGAAGGCTGAGTCTCCTAGCTGTTGATGGTTGTATTTAAAAATGTTGGGCCAGACACGTTTTATATATTTCCATTAATAACTGTGGTGTTCACTGGAGTGGAATGAATGCTTCATATTTGCAATGTGTTTCTATGCTTCCACCTTTCTGGGATATCAGCTTCACTGACAGAGTGCAGTGAGCTAGAGGAGATCAAGTATATTGATTTTTAATTTTCTTGGGTGACTTGTGAATTATTATGGAAATATGGAACTCTACAGAACCAGGATACAAGCCTAGTACAAATTAAATAATTTGAAGCATAGGATTTTAGAGGAAGAAGATTAGACAACTGTATGAAATCTTAAGCTAGCTGGGTTAATAAAAAAAATGTTCCAAGAACAGCATTCTTGTCATACAGATTTGAAAGTTACTGTAATAAAAGCAAGTGAAGTAAACTATCATGTTGATTAATTTACAATAAGCCAGTTATTCTATACAACTGGAGTGTTACATGCTGATTTTTTAATGTAGTTCTTCTCAAAGCTGCACTGGACTGAATAGAATCTGTCTGTTATGGACATTGGACACTCAATGGGACCTGCTTGCCCTGGCATAATATAATTATTAGTTAAAGTAAAAACAAAGCCCTGACAAAAGATGAATGATGCTGTGCATGAGGTTGCCTCCTGACAGATGTGAATGTACAGCTGAGAAAGTGAATTAGTATCTTCTTGAGAATTCTGCACAATATGTGAGATTTGTTGGGTCTGATGTTTAGTTCTTCTCCCAAGATTTTTGCCTCCTGTTGGTTTTTTATTAACTTTTTGGGAGTTGAAGTGAACTTGTAAATTTGGTCCATTGGCAAGATGTAATGTGTTCCTGAGAATGCTCAAATTCTTGTTTGTATTTATGTAATAATTAACCAAGGAAATGTTTGTATCTGAATACACTGAAATAAATATTAAGGTTGGATTATTTTGAAGTTAAATTAAAGGTTTAGTCAACATATCAAATAGTCTTATTTCCCACAGTGTCTGAAGTAAAATCTGATTTTTGCACGAGTATCAAAACATGACGGCTCATTAAGGGACTCATGCATGTTACCACCCAGGTGCGGGCTCTGCTGTAGGTGAGTGAGCACCACTCCCTGAGCCTTGCCCTGCTGCTCCCACTTTGTGCTGCCAGAGGTAAACAGGAAGCTGCTGCAGTCCTGGAGCCTTTACTCCCTTTACTCAGCACTCTGTGAAATTAAAGTAAACATAGAAAGCAATTTTTGCATCAGAACCTCCCCCAGTGTGGAGTTCCTCCTGACCCCCCAAACACGCTCCTGCAGCCCTGTCCCGGTGAGGGGAGCTGCCAGCCCCTGTGCAAGGGGTTGTGGGTGTGCGGGGTGAGCAGGAAACCTTTCAGCTGCTCCCTGCACATCCCAGCTCCCAGTGCCACAGCCGGCCAGGGACCCTGCACCGAGCTTCCTGGAGCTCTCCTTGTGCAGGCAGCCCCCGTACAGTGAGCTGTTCAGAAACAGCGCCCTGAGCCCCGCATCTGAGCACAGCCCAGGAGCAGATTGCACAGCTCCACCAAACATGAGAGCAGGCGTTCTTGAAGCCACCGACTTGGGAAAATCCTGTGTAAACCTAACAGAATGCATTGCAGTTCCACGAGCAGGTCTGCGGCAGATAAGCTCTTTATCACAGGCTCCATCCACCCTGACACACAGAGCAGCGATTGTCTTGTCCTGCCCCACTCATCCCCCTTGAAACTATGCATACAGGAGGGAAGGTCAAAGCAAATACCTCAAAAACAGGTGAACTTGAAACCCATGACGATTCTAATGCCCAGGTTAAGAAATAAGCAGTTGACTGCATTATCTTATTTGTGGTATCAGAACAGTTAAATGTTACAACTCTGAGCAGTGCGTAGCGCTAATAAAGTTTGGTGGTGTCAGCACAAAGGTGCTTTTTGGTACATGCTGTTGAAAAAAGTCTTGGCCACAGTTTTCTGCTGTGTTGCAGCTTTTGCAGTTTCATCATGCCTGTTGCAATAAAGAGTGTTTTTCTTTAGCCTGAGCTGCCGCAGGCATGTGACTACATGACAGTCTCCACTTAGAAAAAATATCTATATTCCCTCTGGTTTGTAAATAAGTTCAGAAAATGGCTTTTTTTAAAAGGGAGAAAAGTATTTTTAAAAAACCCGAAAGAGACTCAGCTGTAGTTTTTCCAAATTATTTTAAATGTAGTTGTTATTCAGGGCATGATTTAGCTAATGCTCATTTTAGAAATTAGTCTTTCAATTTTTGTGGAATTGCTCCATACTGTTACTTAACTAAATCAAACTGTTGGCATAAAAACATCTTGTTTGATATTTTTGGTTAAAAGCAGTATTAAAATAAGGTCTGTAATCTGCCCAACATGTTGTGTTCTTACAATCCAGTAGTAATTGATGAGGACAAATATACCCAACAAAATGTAGATGTTCAATAATTGCAATAATTTAATAATTGCAAAAATTTATTTATTCTTTCATCCTTCAGTGTTGTCCTGTTATCAATTTAAACGCTAAGTAATTCAGAAATATTGCAATGCTCTTAATTTGCATTCTGCATGGATTAAAAAAAGCAAAACCTGCAGCTAAAGAATAAGGCTAAAATAATTATTTCTCTTTTCTTGATATTGCACCGCCCCACTCTGTTTTCTGGAAGGAGAGCATTGTGGTACTGGGAAGGGATATGGGGGAGTCTGGGCTGAGCACCACTGAGCTGCTGTGGCAGATTCCTCGGTGAACTGCAGAATCCATGGTTTCAGCGTGCTGATGGGAACAGCCATCCCAGAGCTGTCCCCGGTAAAACCCTCTGCAAAACCTCTGCCGCGGGATGGGCAGCTGGGGCTGCTGCCGGGGGCAGACTTCGGCCTTAACCCTCAGGGTAGTGTCTCACAGTATCGGTGGGATGGGGAAACAAATGGGAAATTTACCGTGAACAAAGGGTCGGGAGAAGGGAGCAGGAGCGGCTGCAGCCCTACAGAGAGGGCAGTGACTGAGAGAAAGGAATTCACTGCCGTGGTTGTGGCCTGATGCTCTAAAGCTTGGTGCTGAAGCCTGAGATTCCAAAAGCTGCCGATGGGGCATGGGAGTGAGTGTTGACATCAGCTAGAACAGGACATGGCTGGCGTGGTATTTTTTGTAATGTAAAAAAAATTTGGGGTTTATTTGGTCCAAAATTTTCCCCTGGCACTGACACAGTGCAGGAAGCCCAGCATCCACATGCTCCCCACTCCAGAGTGTGCCGAGGTGCTGGTCCCACCATGGAGCCTGAGTCACATTGCTCTGAGATTCCTCCCTCTGGAGAGCACATGGGAAACTCCCAGTGGACTTCAGTTTATTATTTAGTTTCAGGATGATCCAGGAAAAATATTTTCAGTCTTCTGCTATAGCACAGGCAGTGGCATGTTGCCTTAATCCTCTGATGGAGTTTTCAAACTACGTTTTCCAGTTAAAGACCGTAATAATTTTACGTGTAAGGTGTATGGTTGCTTAAACCCCTTTGAAACCTGTCTTTAATGGAGAAGAGCGACACACATAAAATCTTTATAACCCTTCAAGGATTGACGTAGCCAAGATGAAAATATTTATTGTCATTTGTCTCTTATATTTCTTAAATTGTATGATAGGTACATACAAATGTAAACTGCATATACAATGCACAGAATCAAGGGTTAGTGTGTGTGAATGCTGCTCAGTGCAATGACTGCACTACAGGGGGGATTGTGGTGCTGTGTATGTACACACATAGATAGACTCAAAGCTGCTATTGCAAGGCAGCCAGGACCTCTACTGATCCACCAGTCCCAGGAAAGCTTGCTGCTTGTGCCACAAGGAACAAGTCAAACAGCTCTGTTCAATAAGTGACGTAAGGCAATAAATATCTAAGAGCAAGTCAGCCATATTAGGTTAACAGTATTGCATTTCCTTAGGAAAGGTATTTCTTGGAACATCAGGACAAAGCCACCCTACAAGCTGTGGGATAAGCAAATAGGAGTTCACAGTTCATTTACTACTTCCCAGTATCTGCCTGCCGTCTCTGTAACTTGTTTCAAAATCTTAAGCACGTTTGCATGATCCCTTTTGAGCTCATTCCTGTCCTTGTTTTTGTCTGTCATGTAGTTGTGCCTTATTAAAAACAGTATTTCAAAACTTTTAGTGTAAGTTAATACTGATGCAACAGATGAGCCCTGTGGTCAAATACTGAAGTAACTTCTGTTCTGGTAATGTCCTGTTACATATCTTAGAAGAGCTTATCTTAGAAGAGCTTATCTTAGATGAGCTTATCTTAGAAGAATGCCAATGTTGTTTCTGACTCCTGAAAATGAGCATGATGTGTAAATCCTGTAGATTCCCATGTTCTCATAACTCCTGTTGTGTTAGAGTGTGCATTTGCTGGCCAGGTGAGCAGGCTCTGGTTGCTGTCACATCTCCTCCTCCCAGCCCTGGCTGCAGGGAGGTAGAACCTGGCTGCTCCCTGGCTCCAGAGCCCGGAGCAGGAGGTGATGGTGGGGAGCTGCCTGGGGCCAGGCCCTGCTGGGGCAGCAGCACCTGCACAGGAGCTGATGGGAGCAGCTGTTTGGACCAGTGGGATCTCCTGCAGCCTGTAACCAGCTCTGGGCTCAGTCCTTCAGGTCGTGTTGGGCTGAATCCACTCCTGTCTCAGAGCGAACAGTGAGAGCGCTTGACTTTTCTCCCCAGAAATTATTTTCTCAGTATTATATTTCCCTAGCTGAGGTGGTTTTTTTATATTAACCTGCTAGTAGTTTCCATTCCTTAATACATTTTTGGTATTTTTAGTTCTCTGTTTAAGATGTCTGTCTTGCTGCTTAGATGCTCAGTATTTTTGCTTTGATATTTCCTCAAATCTTTAAGCACTGCTTTTCATCTCCCTTAATATTTTCCTCATGTTAAATTTAAATAAATGGCCTTTTATCTTTGTCCATCTTGCTGCTTCTGCTGTCTTCCTTTAATTTCCTTTCAGAAATGTGGTCACATCATTGCAGCCAATAAGTATTTTTTCTAACATAAGGTATACAAGAGCTGTTTTGGAGCCCATTTGTTCACTATAGCTTCTCTGTTTTGATTATCCCAGTCAAGGACCAAAATTAACATTAAGTATTTTTGCAGTATTCTCTGGGAACGGCAGACCCTTTCATTTTTTAGAAATATGTGAAAGATTCCTCTAAGTGGATTAGAAGAGTTTGCTAATTTTGACAGATGATATCATCGCAGAAAGCCGTGGGTTTATTTTCTTGTTAGCTGGAAAAACTCATACAAATGATGTATCTATGGGACTGGTGATAGGCTTCTTTTGGTAGAAGCATTGATGTCAGGTCTGAAGTAAATGGTGTGCAGCTTTTTCAGTTTTGTGCCATCTTTGGCTGATGTGTGTGTGTCTCATTTACTGTCGTGTTTAAATACTGAGCTGAGGAGGTAGGCACATGCTCCAGAACTACAAGGATTTTGTGCAGTAGTACTGTGTCAGTTGAAAAAGGGGAAGAAAAGGTCATGCTTGTGACCCCTTGACACTCCTACTCCCTTGTGGAGGCTGAGAATCCCTTCTGCACTGTGATGGGACATTGGTGTTTGCTATGAAAAAAAACCTGTCAGGAGATTCAGAGTGGCAATTTTTCTGTTTGTGGGAATGAAGAATGATTATTGATGGCATGTAGGTGGTTGTAGTTTAGTGAGAATTCTGATGGACAGAGTAAGAAGGTTCTCAGGCACTGAGTATACAGTCTCTTCTGATCCCTTGTTTTTAGTGCTTTATTTTTAGATGTTCTATTTTTAAACACCTTGAAATACAAAAATATTTGCTTTTTTTCCAGTTAAAAGAAAACCCATGTTGTGACACAGCATGGTTCTGTCTTTTTATAACTACATCAAATACGTGTTGCTTAGGATAATGCAAGAATATACAAACAATAATAAAGGCAAAAATGAGAAACCAGCAGTTGATACTGTAACACAAGGTGGAGGGCAGCAAAAATAAATTCTGTAAATAAATATCTTATCAATACTTACTCTTTCCATACAAAACAATGATCTGCTTTAACCATATTGTACTGCTCGTACCAAAAGTGGTGCAGGAAGCGTAGACAGTATCTAGTGCATAGAAGATATTTTGCATCCCCTTTCTTGGTATTAATGTAGCAGTTGTGTTAATCTGTTAATGAGTGGGTGTTCAGGAACACGCAGAGAGTGGGGGCAGAGTGGATTTTGCAGGTTCCTGGTGTCAGGGCTCAGGTGCTGGAGATGCCGGGGCAGCCGTGCCCCTCCTCAGGCTGCAGCTCCCGAGCAGCAGGCCTCGAGCTCACGGGGTCAGCTTGTGACTCGTAAATATTATCCTTGTCAGTGCAGAGCAGATCTGATTTTGAGCCTAAAACAGCAAGCAAATGAATAATAACAGCTGACAGCAGTGTGGTACACGCCTTTAATTGCAGCCTTGCCAGTCCAGCCTCCACTCCCTGCACAACGTCAGATGCTGGGTTGGAAGCCCGGGAAGAGCCTGGGGGAGGCCTGGCAGCCAGGTTGTTCTACACTGGTGTTTCCACTTCTGTGGCTTTTTGCAGCCTGTTGAGATGTGTTTTTGTTTTAGGGTTGGTTTTTTGTTTTGTTTTGTATTTTTCTTAATCTGCCAAGCTCATCTTTTTCCAGCTGCTCAGGCTTTGTTAATGCTGACACAGACTTATTTGCTTACTTATTGTACAGTTAGATCATACCTTTCACTGAGAAAACCTACGAGAAGCCAAGTACCCATCTGCTGCCATCTGACCCGCACAGCTTGGCCCAGGGCTGGACCTCGGGCTCTTTGGCCAGGTCTGACATGTCCCAGGGGAGCTCTGTGGGAGTTACCAGGTCCTGGCTGGGGCTGCTGCAACATCAGGTGTGGGGCAGCTCTGCTAGCCTTGTGCTGCTGGCTCTGAAGAACCTTCTGGGACAGAAGGACACAAGCAGGCCAGGAGACCTGGCCTTGGATCTGGATGATCTGGAGAAGTGTGCTGTGTGCTGGACAGAGAGGGCAATTAGCAGCTGAGTCAATTAGCCTGAGTGCACCCTGTAAAGCAGGTTGAGTGGACACCAGGTAACTAGCTCAGGTGTAAATTGTCTCCAGATTAGAGTGCTGCATTTTTGTCTGGATGGTGGAAAGCTCTGGCTAAAAAAAAAAGCTTAAATTCTCAAGAAATATGCAATAAGAACAAATCATTAGTGTAATTTTTAAGCATGTTGCCTTGACCTTTGGGAAATATGCAGCCTGGAGTAAGATGAAGAGTTGCTTTTATAACTGCTATGATGTGAAGTTTTTTCAGATGATTGATTATAGGGATTTTTAAATTTTTTTTTTTTAATTTCAAAACTCAGAAACCAGTTAGTTGCTAGCTGGACAAGGTTATAGTACCAGATGGAAGTGATTGAAGTTGCTAAGTTCAGGTTAGACTCTGTAATAGTCATTGCTCATGCTTGGAAGGGCAAGAACTTGGGAGTGGGTGGTGTCCTCTAGACAAAACACTCCCTATTTTGTTGCCCAGAGAAAGAGGTGGTAGCCACTGCACCTAGCCATCCCATTGGTGTTACCTTCCTGGAGAGGGAAGAGTGGGAGCAAAACTTAACCACAGCTGGTCAGGCACTCCTAAAGCTTGGGCTTATTCCTGATCCCAGAGAGAAGTCTGACAATAATCTGTCTGGTGGTGATTTGCTGCTTCTCGGCACATTTGAATGTAGGGCCGTGTTTTGAAAGGAAAGGGGTAATTCCAAACTACTAGGAAATTGCCATTTAATTGAGTTACATTTTTAATGTGAACTACTTAGTGCCATGACTCTCAGCTGTCTTCTGTGCCACTGCTTTACTGGGTGTTAGGCTGCTGCCTTTTTGTTGAAGCCCTGTGCAGGGTTTGCAGTGTCTGTGGTCATGTGGCTCTGAGCTTTGATTGCTGCTGTGATTAGAGCTGGGCAGGAGTGCAGGGCAGGGCTGCTCTCGGGGGAGCTGGGCTGCCCTGGCACTGCCTTCTTGCTTCCCTGCTGGCTCCCAGTGCTTTTGGGGAAGAACCCTTTGGCCTTAATGACAGTCAGCAACAGTCAGTGACTTGCATAAAGCTGCTGTTTTGCAGAGAGTGTGCACATTTTCCATGTATCCTGTGGCTTTGCAAGCTTTGTGCTCATTGAGCTCACTGGGTCTGATGCCATGGCTTCCAAAGGGAAGCTTGATTGTTTTCCCAGTCTCATTTCTTACATGTTTTCTGTGGCTTACTCCATTATCTGATACTAAACCACATTCTGTATAGCTTTGTGATTAATCTAATTATCCATATTTATTTTGATACTTTATCTTTTTGTCCATCCTGCTAGTTCCTTTTTCCAAGTGTAATATCATAAATAAGCTGATGAATATACTGAAGGAAATTATGTTTCTCCATTGGACTTCTGTTTTCTTCAAAAACCCAAGCTTCAACTAGTATTTTCAGTCATATGTTTTATGACAAAAAATTGATTCTTTGTTTTCTCAGTGCTTCCAGATCACTGCTTCCATTGTACAGGTAGAAAATCAACACAGCTCACACAAGCTAAGCTACTTTAAGGTTATTTTATTGAATGTCATGTACACTTGTGGACATTCAGGCAAATTGCTGAGATTGTGTTTTCAGACATATTTACTTCTGCTGTACTATATTTGAAAGCATTCTTTTGATTTAAGTTTGCAACTTTTCTCCACTGGTGTTGGCAGTAATGGATCTGCATCAGGGTAAGAGTGGCTGGAGGCTTAAGAGAAAACACCCATAAAGCCTACAACTTCTGTGCTGTCTGCAGTAGCAGGGTTTAGTGGAAGTTAATTTAACTTGAGGTAAAAATCCAGTTGGTTTTTTATGTCACTTGACATGAAGCCAAGCTGTAGGCCTGGTGTAGCACTTGTTGTTAGTAAAGTTGTGTGGGTCATTTGCTCCTGCAGAAATGTGTACACATGAAAGTGGCCCCTCTGTAAGTTGCTGATGTCCCATTTAAAAATACCAATGCAGCTGAAGTGTTCAGAGTACCTAAATTTTCTTCTTTAATCTGTAAAATTTTTGCAAAATAAACTAACACATATACTTTGTAAATAAATTGCTTGTATCCTGGTGAATGTGGCTTGATCCTGGATAAAATATGCCCGGGCAGTGTAGTTAAATCACATTGTTACAAATTGTAGCATTAAAGAATAAGGGGAATTTGCAGAATTGGCATTTTGTTGGCCACATCTTCCTTGACAGCATACTTGATCACTTCTCAGTGTTAAATGTGGTAATTCCGGCATCACTAATTTCAGTATTGTGTGAGCAAAAATTAAGTAGAAAAAGGGAAGAGATCAGAACTCCATTAGCATTGTCTGCTAGGCTACAGAAAATAGGTTTGGGTTTGGAGAGCAGGTTTATAGCTGAATTAATAGCCTTGATGTCAACTGGATTTAAATCTGTTTGTGGGTGTATCCATGGAACCAAACTACTGTTCAAATCAGCTGGAAGAAAAACAGATTTTGATTTCAAGTGGTACAGCATGAAATGTCACATGTTTTAGTAGCATCCTGAAATAGTAGTCTCTGAGTGTGGGGAGAGAGTATCTATTTAGATGTCATTAAGCATGGTGACTAACAGATCAAAAGGGATTGTGAAGACAGGCAGCCACAAGCTGGGGTACATAATTTGCAGAACATCCCTGAATACTTAACTGCAGCAGGCTCACAGCTTCCCTCCCAGTAACAGCTTATGTGCAGCTTTGGCTTAAAAGACTGTAAAGGATGAGGAATTCATTGTGGTGATGATAATTATCCTCACTGCTAATAGTTCAATGTAGGAGTGTAATTTTTGCATCCTTAGCTTCCAATAGCTGCATCTCAGTTGGAATAATTGGGGTTTTTTTCCTACTAGGTTTAAAAATGTCTGCCATCTGAAATTCATTCTGTGTGTAGGTGGTCGCAAAACCCCCTGGAATTACCTTCTAGTTCTGGATGGCAGTGCAATTCTTTAACAGTGCAGAGGCAAGTCAGCTGCCACCACTTATGTATGCTTTCATGGATTGCCTGGATCAAGGAATAGAATTCAATGAAAGGAAAACATATGGGAAGTTGGAATTCGAATAATGGTTTTCAGTTACTTAGTGCTGCTGAGAAATGCAGTAACCTTTGTGATGTTCGTTGTGCTTTCCTGCAGGGCAGCAAAGGACACTACAGATACCACTGGCAGAGCCACAATGTCAAGCACAGTGGAGTGGATGATATGGTCCTGCTTTCCAAAATCACTGAGGATTCCATAGTGGAGAACCTAAAGAAACGATACATGGATGACTATATTTTTGTATCCTTTGCTGGTTTTGTAGATCCCCATGGCCTTGCTGAGCCAATGTGACACTAATTATATGTACATATTCTCTTTAAGCAGATTACTCAAGGATGCCGAACATTTTATGTGACACTTCACCTGAGATAACAGAAAAGCCTTTGAAAACATACCTTATTATGAGGGTTGAAAATAAGATAGCAAAAATTATTTTAAGGTACTGTTTTTAATATATTGAAGATTGTACTTCCATATATTTACACATTCACGTGACCCCTGAAGCCTTGTGAGGTAATGCTGTTTCTAAGAGCAAGAATTAATAGGTTTTAAGTGTGTGTACATTTATTGATGTGTTGTCTTCTATACCTCCAAAATTATAATGCTTTCAAATTTGCATTTCCTCTGTGACATAGCCCTGTTTACAGCTTATACTGGAATTGTTACTACTGTGAATTATGAGATGATGGAAACAGGTGAATATGTCAACATCTGTAAATCTTCAGTGTTCTCACTTAATTTTTTTTCTATGATTAATGAAAATGTGAAAATTTAAACACCAGAACATGCAACCTAACAGGAAGAAAAGACTTCAGTACCCAGGGCTTGCTTTTAAAAAAAAATGCATATGAAAGCAATTCCTTAAGATAAGAATAGTCACTATTTCATTTTCAGCTTTTACAATGTAACATGAGCTGCAGCAATGAATTTGGTAAATTCTAGTCAGTGATGATGTACTAGAAGTTTATGGTGTTTCTTCTGCTTTAGCCAGGTTTTCATACTTGCTAGTTGTATCTGGAGAATAGTTTCCTTGAAGAGCTTAACATATTTTAGCAGAAAAGGGAGGAAATATAAGATCTCCTGGCTGTTTCCATATATTCTTGACAGATGGTCAAGAGCTGTGTAGCAGCTGAATTTAGCAAGGACTGATAGAGGAAAGTTCATGTTGCAGTTGTTTCCATCACGAACTGCAGAGGTTTCTAATCCATGTGTGAACATGGGTTTGGACCCTCTGTTGACTGAAGTACCACACTATTACTAAAATTGCTTTATAGGAGCAGGATGGAGTTGTACAGTATTTCCCAGACTGTAGCACAGGGACAAGCTGTAGAAATTCCTCCTGGTAGCAGCACAAGTGCTTTGGCCCATGGAGTGCTGCATGTTCCTTGCAGTGTGTGCAGAGACTTCAGTGCCCTGTGCAGAAGAAAGTTTTTTGCTTTTTCTTTTTCATGAAAATAGTGAGATTAACATGGAGATGATCTTTCTACTGAAGATGGAATGAGAGTGTTTTCCAGGGGGACTGGTGGTCACATTGAGGGATCAGTCTTCCCTTATGTAGGGAGAAAGACTCCTTTTGCAGTTTTGTGAAGGCTTTTCATTCAAAGATGAAGATCATCTCTTGAATATTTGAATTGTTTGTGTGTCCACCCATGAATGAACATTTCTCAGTGCTACATTGTACAGAGATGACAGAATCATCCCAGAAAATGCTGGTATTGTTTACCAACAGAAAACTGTCACTTCAAGTGTTTGTACTGACACAGTGAGTAATTGATCTGTTGTATCCGAGACCCAGATGTTGTCACTCGTTTTGAATTAAATTGAAAATGTATGAAGAAAGCATTGCAAATTAATATTACAGAAATTATGTTCATTGAGTTATAGTTCTTCTCAAACATGTACCTTTTGTACCTTGGCACCACAGTAGGAGATTCCTACGTAGGAAAATCCAGCAGGATAGATTTGTTCATTTTCCTGCTTTGCACAGAAAGCTTAGATAGCACGTTTGCTTGTGAACAATTCCAGATTGTTAATGAAACCTGCAGTACAACATTTTGGACCCATAGGTGTGGGCTCATTGCTAACTCTCAGCTCAATGAAAAGTGAGTGATACCTGTGAATTACTATCAGGTGCTTCCTATGTGTACACTGCAGCTGTAGCTCCAAAGGTTTATGAAGTATTTGAAATGCAGAACATGTGCAGCTGGATGCAGAATGATGAAATACTATATTTAAAATGTTGCAAAAAATCTAATAATGGCTTGAAATTGAGTGTCGTGGTCCAGGGCAGCCTGCAGGAGAGGACTCTGAGGGACTGTTAATAGTTTCACTCATAAAATAACACCACAGACTGAGTTACCCAATTTCCCCAGCACCCCCAGTGTATGCAGCTGAGTAATTGTCTAATTTAGCTCAGCTGTGGCTGTTTCCCTCCAGCTCTGCTTGCTCAGCACTGTCCTGTGAGATCAGAATGTGTCACTGCACTGTATTCTGCAAAGGTCAAACCAATATTTTCTAATACTGACAATATCACCTCTTCAGTTACAAAGGACTAAAACCAGTTCAAATATGCCATTTCCTTTCTGTATTTTTATTCAAGGTGTGTCATGTTTTGGCCTGTAATACATGGTTCTATACTTAGGTTCTTCTAAAATAAGATAATACAAAAATATTCCAATTGAATGGTAAGTTTATATTCTTGTAAGCCTGCTAATTTAATTTTTATTAACAATTGTTGTAAGCTGTGGCGGTTTTTACTATTATTTGAAGTATTTTGTAATAGATGGAAAAGTTCTTTGTTGTTAGTAGTAAGATGATACTTTATGAAGCTGTTGTTACCTTAACTTCTTTTGAATGCAGACATACATTGGCTCTGTATTAATCTCTGTGAATCCTTTCAAGCAAATGCCATATTTTGGGGAAAAGGAAATTGAAATGTACCAAGGAGCAGTAAGTAAAGCAGTCTGAAATATTCTGCAGTATTCAGGGGCTTGGAAATATTATTCTGCACAGTTTAACTCTGGGAAGTGTGTGTTTGTGGGTTTGCTAGCATTGTGCTGGCCTGGGAGAACTTGGCAGATGGTCATTGCCATAGACTGAGTATTTAGATTGAGCTCCTTGCAATGCAAGATCAGTATTTCAAGAAAATACTTGTATTGATTAGCTCTAATCCATATTAAGTATCACTCCTTGACATATCTCTGCTCCTGCAAAGGCAGTTTTTAAGCTGTCATATGCACAAAATGGCCATTAGTGATTTGGAGACTGTGATTTCAGAACTCCCTAACTGGACAAGAACAGTAAAATAAGTGAGGTGCCAAAATTAGATGCCACTTTTGGAAATACAGCTGGAAGAGTGAGTTAACACAGACACATTAGGGACTTAAAATTCAATTTCCTGCTTGAGTTGGGTGTGTCCACTCAGGGCAGCTGTTGGGTTTGGATGGCCCAGGGGATGAAAATGGGACCTGAGGCACCAGGCTCTGAGTGCTGCTGGGGGAGCATTGTTAGCACATGACTCCTGGTGGCATAGGCTTAAATTGTGTGTTTCCTTTGGACAAGTAATACATTTCCAGCAGAAGCCATTTTTAGACCAGGGTATGTCTAGGAGAAAATTATGGATGAGAGAAAGTTCACTAGCAAAGTCTAGGGACTTTAGTTTGTTTTTATTAAATGCACCAAATAATTATTGGGGAAAATTCACTATAAAGTGCTACTTGGAATTACTTTTTCCAGAGAAATAACTCTTCCAATTTAAATACAAATTTATTTTGCTCTTTCTGCATTTTTTAATGCTGTCTTGAAAAATTATTCATTATTTTCCCTCCTAGGCACAGTATGAAAACCCACCACATATTTATGCTCTTGCAGACAGCATGTACAGAAACATGATTATTGACAGAGAAAACCAGTGTGTCATTATCAGGTAAGAAAAAGATGGGTAAAAAGTATTTAATATTCTTCTGGTGTTTTAACTTGATGAAGCAGAAAAGTTTATTATATCATGAAGAATCTTCTGTCCACATCCACATTTTGGGATTTTCTGGGGTTAGCCAGAATTTTCTGACCCTCCTTTTTGTTTTCCAGTAAAATCTTGATGACAGTTTAACCACAAGAAATCTCTTAGTCACACAGCCAGCTTCTTGTCCAATACCAGAATTACAGCAGCTTGAATGACTACATGAGGGGGCTGGATTAACAGCTGTACAACCAGATACTGTTGAATCCAGCAATCCCACATGAACTGCATTTATCATGGTCTTTTGTTCCTTTTGGAATTCTACTTGCATTCACTCAGAGACAAAAGGCGAGAGATTCTGGGAAATTAATTTTGTCTTCGCTATTAATCTATTTTAATTATTAAGCTATGGAATTCACTGTAGAATTATTACTAAACTTTTTTAATGACAGGCATTATTTAAGTGACAAAGTGAATTTTGGGACCAGAGTTATGCTTTGTTCTCATCTGTGGGTTTTATAGGTGGTGTGTGATAAAAGAAAATGTGTGGAGAGCAAGAACTGCAGGATCCTGCAGCTGGGACCCTCTGCCCCTTCTGCCAGGGCTGCTGGGGGAGTGCAGTGCAGAGCACCTGGAGCTGCCCTTTACCCATCCCCACAGCAGCGAGGGGCCTCCCGGGGCTGGGCAGGGATTTTACACCTGGGAAGGCCAAGCAGGTGGTAACAGTGTGCTGGGTCCAAGGAGGGCCTCCCTGCTCCTGGGCCCCTGGGATATAGGAAACAAAAAGCCCAGAGCTCTCCTGCCTGTCACTGGCATGGCTGAATTGTTCCCTGAGCTCAGTCTTCTCTTTGGAAAACTGATACTTATTGCTGTGCTGAAGTTTATTAGACACATGCAGTCTAAATTGAGACCTGTTACAAATGGGTAAAATTGGAATTTTGCTTTTGGCATAAAGTAACATCCCAGAGAGTGGGATGTTTCACATGAAGCTAAATTTATAGTGAAAATCTTTGAGCTGCTGTGGATTGTGAATAAAAACCCTATTTTTTGATCCTGTGCTATGCCCCACAGTGCAATGCATGCAGAGAGTCACATTGAGATAGTTCTGAGATGCAGATCTGAGACACAAACTTAGAGCTTTAATTTTACGTGAGAGTTCCTGTACTTGAATGCTGGATGATGTGCTTGAATGCTCTTAGGAATGTGCATTTTGTATGTGCAGAGTGAAACTTCTCTCAGTGTGTGCACAGCCTATTCAAAGTCTGTAGGTGTTAATTGAAATCTAGTGCAAAACTGAAACAAGGATCATGTTTGCTAGGGACATTTCAGAGATTTTTTTTCTGCATACACATTTATTTTTCTTTTGATATTTTTATTACAAACACTGTAGAAACTGTGGACTAGACTTACAAGTAGTTTTCGTTATGGTTTTTGATTTTTTAGGACACTTAAAAATTCTTTTTATGAATAATAAATCAATAACTCAGCTGCTCACTAAATTCATATTGTTTGATTGATATTTTCTTTCAGACCACATTTGATTTAAACTGTTTAGATACATCTTGTATTTTCTGATTTAATGTCATCGCTATGTCCAACAACCAGGGCTGGCTTTGGAAGGAAGTTTCTTGAAGTGTGGAGTTTGCTTGCTTTGTTTTATTGTGTAGACCACAAGGGACTGAAGCTGCTGCAGCCTGGCAGCTTCCAGGATGCTGCAGCTCTTGACTGAAATGAATGTTCTGCCTAACTTAGAGTCTGCTACCACTCCATCAGTTTCACATAGTAGCTACCAGGGGCTTTAGCATTTCTGGCCCTAAACTGGTGATTCTCAAAAAACTGATACATCTGTCTGTTGTCAATGCCACAGAATCTGCTGAGCAGAAGCAGTTCCAAATGAACCTTTGTGTTCAGTGAAACATAGTTCTTCTGTGAAAAATTGTCCTGTGGAAGATGAGTGATGATAATATGATTATAGTGAGGTGCTTCTTGCATCTCTGCTTCATAACTAGTCTGAATTTGGAGTGACTCCACTGAAAATCCCTGGTAGAGCAGAAGGAACAGAACCAGCTAGAACCCAGGTTTTTCTGTGTCAAAGTAGGAGATTTGCCCACAAAGACAGAAGGTGAGAAATAAGGTGTAGACTGGCCCTGTTCACAGCCAGATCACAAAGTCTGGCTTCTGTTGCATAGGGAGCCTCAGGAATGGAGACAGGAGGGTGGTGGGGAAGGGGCAGGTGCCCTCCTACTCTGTGCTTTGGGCACCTGTGGCATCTGCCCCCAAACCTGGGAGGGGACATGCATCCCACAGACTAGATCTGTGTTTCCAGGCAGGTGAAGGAGGGTCCCTAATGTAGGCAGAGCCCCTTTTACCTGGACATTAATTCCAAATGCATTTAGACACTGACAGAAAAAACTCATCCTCTTCAAAAGTCAGTGAATGAACTAGGAAAGCAGATCCAAAAGAAAATGCAATTCTCTGAAATGCTGGATTAGGTGGCAACCAAAAATAACCTCTTTTCATATGATAATACTAATTTTAAAAGAAAAACTGTTACCAAACAACCTTTCCAAGGCCAGGGAAGGCTTTTTCATTAGCTGAGTAATTCCAGCATATTTGCATATGCGTTAAGAAAGTTACACGTGCACACTCTAATCCCAGTTGAGCTGCTTTGCATGGCTGCTGCAGAGTAAATAAACAATGAGATTATTCATGGGCTGCCTCGGGGCTGGGCTGAGTCCAGGAGCAGGGAGTGCTTAGGTGGGAAGAGGGAGCAGTGGCCCCAGGTCTTCCCTGGCTCTGTGTGTATGGGCAGAAGTGAGTTCACTCACAGGGGTAACACAGCTACACTGGACTTTATTTCTCATTCAGTTCATGTTTTACTGAGGCATGATATTTAGTTTAGATCTTTCTTGAACTAAGCTTGTCAGTGGCAATTAAAAGAGACTGTTGACATTTCTGCTCCATGTAGCATGGCAGCCCTTCCAGCCCTTCCTTCCTATCAACAAGGAGTTGTCCACGCAACATTTTAATTATGAAGAATTGTCTCTCATGCCTTTAATTCCTTTTGGGCTATCACTGTCCTTTAATTGAGAGAGTGGAGGTTATGATTAGTATTTTTCTATTATGTAGCAATAAATGCATTTCTTCAGAGTGTTGTTAAGGTTTCACCTTTCTATAAAGCTGAGGACTTTATTTTCGCTGTGGTTCTGTGATCCCTGCCAGGAGATGTTGCCATTGCTTTAAAGCAGTTCTTTTTGTTTGTAGTTTTAGTTTACATTTGCCATTTGTGTGGCAACATTTGAGTCCAGGAAAGCAGTGTATGATGACTGCATGTCTGAAAAGACAATGCATCTTATATAGTACAAATAGGAGTTAATGAAAAGATCATTTACCACCTGAACTGCTTTTAGTGAACAGCTCATGTCTATCTTAACTCTATTAAGTTCAAAATTCAGTATGAGATTTCTACTCAGCTTCTATATCTCAGCTTTCCAGAAGTCTCAAATGACTGATCATTCTGGAGAGAACCTGACTGGAAATATGGCTGAATTTTAATGAGGAAGTGGTAGAAATATAAGTCTAACACTGTAAGAAAAGTTAGGTTAAAGCTCTGATTCAGAAGGGAAAAATATTTCACTGGAATCATGCTACTGAGGTTTCTCTGAACATAATTGCAGAAAGTAAATTTTCTATGTAAACAAACTAAAAAACTTATCCAAACACATATATACATATATAGTGTTCTTTACTGGCAGATCCAAGAGTTCTTTATAAATATTTGGTATTAAAATTTCTACATTGTCCTGGCAATGTAGATAAGCATCACTTGTATTGTTCTACAACCATGGATACCATTTTCAATGTCACTCAGAAAATTAATGTTAGAGAGAAGGATGATGCTGTGTATTGGATCTTGCTTCTCTAATTACTGATTGTTTCCTCTGGGCAGGAAGCAAAGAGCAAAAAACATTTCCTTCTCTGTTTGTAGTCTTATTCTGATTTCAGCTAAGTATTAATTGACTTTGTGGAAGAAAATGCCATTTTTCTGAAGTGGCAAATAGTGCTAGAAGAAACAATATATCTTTCAGAGCATTATAATTTTTGTTAGTGATTGAGATTATGTGTTACTTTTATTTTTAGCAAGAAAAGTCTCTGAGAAAATTGTCACACACACAGTCCACTTTAAGCCATTTTAAGAATTTTTTCAAGCTCTAAAAACCTCCATACTTCCAACACCCTTCAAATCACGAAGTTAGATGATTCTTACATCTCCTTAAAATAGTGTTAATAGCAGCAAAGCAATAAGATTTGTATGAAGCAGCTGCATGAGAACCATTTGGCAGGAATGGCACAATTTCCCTGTTCCCTTTGAATACCTGAGCTTTACTGGGGGCAGGATACCATCCCATCAGATAAAGCTACTTAGGTTCATAAATAATGCATCTTCTTGTTTTATTCTAGTGTAATTGGAGCAATTTGCTGGTCTTTGATCAATAAAAACCTAAAACTGAAAAACCGCATATGCATGCATAAATCTGAAGAAACTCTGGAAGGCAGTCTTTTGGCCAAATTAATTTGCTAGAAAGGACCACTTATATTGAAACAGAGACTAACAATAAAACAGAGCTTTATTGCTCCAGGTCAGTTCTGTGGCAGACACTATGGAGTAAGAAATACAAGCCACACTTAATTTGAGCAAGGAGAAGAAGGATAATGGATGCATTGAAAAAAATCTTACAGGAACATGTTATATTTTTACTGTGTTATAAATAATACCTGATCGGATTTATTCAGTGTTTGGCCCTGGATCCTCCCCTGTACTCATCTGAAAACTGCAATTTTAAGCTCAGAGTATGATTCAGGTTCAGTCTGTTTTTACAACAGGAAGAACAAATTTACTGCCAGCAGATTTTGAAGAAATGTTATTTTAATTATTGAACTATTCATGATTTGAACTTTTAAGAGCAGTTTGCCATTCATCAAAGTCTGTCCCTGTGAATGTAGTGGGTATGCATAATACAGGCTTTCTTGGTTGTTAGGAAAAGGTGACTCAGAAGAACAATAATAATCATGGTCTGTGCTCCACAGATGGATGCTCAGTAAGTGCTTTTTCACCCTTTCAAGTTTTCAGTTTGATCTGTAAAACTGTAGTCAAGAGAAGACAAAAGCATGAAAACATTTCTGGGAAAATAATTTTTAAGGAGCCTTTTGGTATTTCTGTATTGTTTGGAAGATATAAAGATGTAAAATTACATTTGCAGCTTGGCAGTTTGGGGAGTTTTTCCAGAGTGAAACTTTAAAAATGTGTCTGTTAGTCATGCTGATAAGGAGCTCTGAGTTGTTCGTTCTCGGTGAGTCCCTTTCCTGTACAGGACATGCTGATGTTTCTTTGGCAGATGTAGCTAAAGTTTGTGCAGGAAAAGATGTGCATTTGATCCATATCCAGGAACAAGTGGGCGCGGGATAGAAGAGTCAACAGCATTTACTGAAATTATTCAGGAGTTTAAAGATAGCACAGATTTTCACAAAAGAGAAAGCTATTTTAGCTCTTCTTGTGGTGTTGACCCAACATCTGTGTTTTGGTTTTTTTGCTTTGGTGTAGTTGTCTTGCTCATGGGAAATGCATTAAGGTCAGAGCTGACTTTCACCAAGGCTTATGAAGTCTGGAGGAACTTTGTTGAAATGAAGGGAAGAAGCTTTAAGGGATGAAGTGAAGGGAGGTTGGGTTGTCTGGCATGCCAGTCTTCTTTCCCTCTTGAGAAACTTAATGATTGCAAGAAGGCAAAGCTGCTGGTGTTGTAAACACCATTCACCATTGAAGTGAAATATTAGGAAGGAAGGAAGGAAGGAATTGTGAGAGCTATTATGGGATATTAAGATTTCTTGTACCCTGTGTCAAGAGGCATAGGAACAGGAAGGTGGTTCTTCCGTCATTCGGGATGTGATTAATAATGCCTCATTATTTTATTCAGGAACACCTAAAACAAAAAACTACTAAAATGGAGTAGGTGTCTGGCATGGCATGCACAGCTCAGATTTTCAAATTGGTTTTTGTGTCAAGACCTGAAGTTCCCCTAAATGTAGATGGGAATTGAGTCTTTAACACACAGATTCTCTTTTGAGCATTGTGGTTTAAGTAGATGTTTCTCAGTGTGCGTACTTTTCTGACCTTGGAATCTCACAGAGCTTCTGGTGTCCATGCAAGATGGTCTATTCAGAGTTGTGTACTCACAAACATATCCAAGTACCATGCTACCACACTGTATCACAGTCTGTATTACCAGGTTACTCAGTCTGAATGTGCTGTATTTAATTAAGGTATTTCACCTTGGTTGGACAAGATGAACTTCAAATTACCCCACTGTAGAGTTACTTCAAAACTAATGTGTACATTTTTGTGTTTGTTTTTCTATAGTGGGGAAAGTGGTGCTGGAAAGACTGTAGCTGCTAAATATATCATGAGTTATATCTCCAAAATTTCAGGAGGTGGTCCTAAAGTACAGGTGAGTTGATACATGGTAATACTGAAGCATAAGCTTAGTCTAAAGATTCCCTTGAGAGGTGGAATGACAAAAGAGTGTTGGGGCAGACACTGGCACATAAGAGGCTCTTTTGACCTGGGTATCTTGAGGATGAGCAGCCAGAAACACGTGGGCCCCAAGGCAGAGAGCCCTGGGCTGAGCAGCTTTGCTGACCTACAGGATGCTGCATGGGAGCCATGGCAGGGACAGCCACAGGGCCAGGATCAGCTCTGCTCCAGGTGCTGTGGCCCTTATGCTGAATTGCATCTGCAAGATGGCTGGGTTTGGTTTTTGGTTTTGTTTTTTTTAGTTAAGTGGTAAGAGCTACTTTAATTGTTCTAACCCAGATTAAGAAAATCAGTCCTTTCAGTAAATGTGTGGTTTTTCCTCCTGTGTTGGCATTTTATTGAAAACTGACCTGGCTTTTTGGGTTTCTGTTGCTTCCTTTAAATTTCTGATTTGTGTGTATACATCAAAGAGGCACAGCAAAAACATCTTGTTTTATGAGGTTACCTAGGCACAGTTAGGGTATGTGAAAACTGCCTGAAAGAACAAATAGTTGCTTCTGTTAATAACTATACTGTTGATGTCTGTTCTACCTATGAACTAAGGCTAATTGAGTGAAGTAGCCATAAAAATTCCCTTAATGACATTACAGTGTCAGTCCTTCATTGACAAGCACTAGTAGGTAGTGGCTGCTTTTACCAGTCCATTCCTGTTGAGTGCTTGCTGTAATTTTTGCTTTATTGCAGTCTCTGATGTTGAGTGTGTTCTTTCTGCATAGTTTTGCACAACAGTGACACTGGGACCATTGCAGAAAATAACTCAGTAACCAAGAGAATGATCCAGAGAGAGAGTTCATTGTGTGATTTTTGCAATAAATGTACTTTATATAGGAAATACTTTGTTTCAAAGATCCCAGCTTTTTGTACGAAATTTAAAGAATCTCTTAGAAATGACAGAGTTAATGAAGGTGGTAGGTTGCCTTGAGCATTTATTTTGAAATAAAATTCCATCTTCTTTTCACAACCCAGCATGCATTGGGTTTTTTCCAAAGCTGATGTCTTCTCCATGTTTCAAGTTCCCAGGACCAGATAAAAAGACAATAGTAACACATTACTTTGCTGTCTGAGACAACTGGATAGCATTGTGAGTGATCCCAAAACAGATTGCTGAAGCACTGGCAGATTGCTAAATTTTGTGCTACTCTGACTTCATTGATTGTGGTTCCAGACCCCTCCAAAAAATTAAATGCTCATGTGGAAGCATGGTTTAAAATTAAGATGATGGAAAAAACAGATCAGTTTATTGGCTGTGTTGATTGGCAGAACAATGCACAGAAGAACCAGGTTTTAGCCTCAGGCATTTTGTTTAATTCTGTAAGATTTTTTTCAAAAGTAGGAACTAAAAGCTCTGTAAGAAAAATTGTTGGATTCTATTCCTTATATGATCGAGAGAATTTTTTACAGATGCAGGATTGCTTGCCTTTTTAATATGTAATTTATATGTCATGGGATTTTTTTTTAGAAAATCTGTAAGAACTTTAAAAATGTCTATTTCTGAATTTGCATTTCTTTCATTTCCTAAAATTTTAGCATGTTAAAGATATTATTCTACAATCCAACCCTTTACTGGAGGCCTTTGGGAATGCAAAAACTGTACGGAACAACAATTCCAGCAGATTTGTAAGTCCCTCTACCTTCGAGATGACTTTACTCTTCCAGCTTCCCACTTACAGGGACAGTGTTCAGGGGTATCATAGCAATTCACTACAGGTGAGGTAAATCAGAATAAGATAAAAAGTGTGTTTTAAACCATGGTAGATGTCAGAGCTTCTGATTCCTTTAGTATACGTTTTTGGGTTTTTTCTGCATTTATTTATCTGTATGTACTGGGTACAGTTTTGAAGTACCAAGGCTGCAGCCTCTACTAATATTATACAAGCAGCAGGCAGGAATTACCTTCTGTCTGTCATTCCAGAAGGGTCAAGATAATCTCATGAAGTGACTGCTCACTAAATTGCACACCAGAGGTTCCATTTGAAATAGGCTTTAAAAATTTGAGATGTGTACCTTGGCTAACATGGGTGTTAATGCAGTTAATGTCTCCCTGAAAGCAGGAGATCTTGGCTTTGCTTTGCTTCCAGGCAGAACAGTTTGCTGTTGGTTGTAAATGTGTTGAACTAACCTGCTGTGTAGGTGAGCCTCATGGTTTCCTTTATACTGGGCAAGTCTCAGCAGTGAAGAGAAGCCACTGATCAGTCTACATTTGCATTAACATGGGATGTGTTAGTGCTGAGCTGTATAAATGCAGAGAAGATGTGGTGGTTCGAGAGTCTAAGCTTAGGTTGTACCTTCAGGTATCCATAAAGATGAAATACCGTCCTAACCTTGCTTGGAATACAGTACAAGTGCACAGTTTTGAATTTGCATGTACTAATCGTTTAACAGCTTGAATTATTTGTTGCAGGGGAAGTACTTTGAAATACAGTTTAGCCCAGGTGGAGAACCAGATGGAGGGAAAATCTCCAACTTCCTACTGGAAAAATCTCGAGTTGTAATGAGGAATCCTGGAGAGAGGAGTTTTCACATTTTTTACCAGGTCAGAAGTGTCTAAGTCCTTTTTGAGTTATGTAAAGTATCTAGAAGCCGTTTCTGCTTTTGATTGAATAGTTGTTCTCAAAGCTGTGAGATTTGAGTGCACACTGCAAAGGTGACCTGGTCTCTGCTGGGAAGCTCGGTGGCATGGTGAGACACCATCTGCCATAGACCTGCCTGGCTGCCTTTCAGAACAGAATACTGCAGTATTTCAAAGCCTTGCTTGGAATCTCATTGTGAACTTCTATGTGGAAAAGTCTAGGAGAATATAATAGAAAATGAGAACTTTTCAGCAGATTTCTATTTAAATTGCCCTATATATGTATAGAGAGAGGCCAATTTATATATGTTGGCCTGTACTTTCTGTGAAAGAGAAATCTGATTCTCAGTTTATTTTTCTGAGATATTTATGATAATACTTTGTTGAATTGTCCAAGCATCCCCGGTTTTTGTGATGGAAAAGACTTTGCTGGCCTTCAGTGGTCTTTGATGTGCATGGTCCTCACCTGCTGGAGTGCTGCTGCTCAAGCTCTACAAAACTAGGGCCAAGCCAGAGCTTTGTAAGTGACTGTAGCCAGCTTCACATATAGTTGAAGTGCCATTGCCAGGAGGCAAAGCTGAGTTGCTGCTGGAGTTGCTCCAGGAGCTTTGTGTTCTCCTTTTCCAAGGTTTGTGTACAATTTGTCCTGTCCTGCTGCTTTTCCTGTGGCCTGGAGAGGTTGTTTGTCACAAGGGTTAAGAGACTATGGGGTTTTGACAGCTCTGTTTTGAGGTTTGTGCCTCCCTGGTGCAGCCATGTCTGTGCATGGCTGCATGGCCTTTGCACAGGTGTGAGGACAGTGAAGGGTGCTTGTCCTCACAGAGAGCCACAGGTGATGCTTCCTGCATGTGCTGTGGCAGCAGGTGTGGAAAACACATCCCTGCTAAGGGTTTAGGGAGCACATTCTGGATGGAAAACCCTTTTTTTTTTTTCTTAATGAGTTAATGGAAGATAATGGAAGGCATTCAAGGCAGTCACATTTTTAACTATTTATTAGTTGTGAAGTTAGAACTAAACCATTTGTGGGAGTGGAATTGAAAGCCTGGTCCTCTGGGTTAAGCAATTACCAGAAGGCAGGAAGGATACATCCCTGGCACAGCACCAGCCATATCTCTCCCAATAATTCCAGGCTCAGTCACCTGTTCCTGACCTGCTCATCTCTGCTGGAGATTGTTGGGTGATCCCTAATTTGGGGGTTTTTATTCTGCAGCTAATTGAAGGAGCCTCCTCAGAACAAAAAAGCAGCCTTGGCATTACCAGTATGGACTACTATTACTATCTGAGTCTCTCTGGGTCCTACAAAGTCGATGACATCAATGACAAATCAGATTTCCAAGAAACACTGGTGAGTTCTTTACTGTGTGATTTGTGAAGTGGAGGATGTATATTCATTTCACCATTCATCTTTAGCAAAGATGTTCATCTACTAATGTGGGAATGAGAAATTAATGTAGATATAACTTATTCTAGTTGTATTGTGCCTTGAGGAGGAGATATGTTAACCCTGAAGGCAGGTTTTGTAGAAAGGTGTTGTGACTTTCAGTTTGTTCTTTTTCAGAAGGATGCAAATTTAATGAAATTTAACTTGTACAGATAATCTGTAGTATGAAAAATGTGAAAATGCAAACACAACGAGGAACTTGCATTAGAAGAAAATTATAAAAGAGTGCTCTGTTTTAGCTGTATTACCAGTGCTGGCTGACCTTCCATGCTTATTTAAAACAGTACAGCTGAAAAGCTGGAGAAAGGGAGTGTGAAAACACAGATCAGGGATCTTTATCCAGAGCTGCTGCCAGTTCATTGTGTGACCTGCCAACTGCTGGTATCCTGTTCTTAGGAATTTACTATTTAAAGTAGATGTATTAACACATCTATGTATGTAGCACATTTAAAGGGCTAAAAAATAATTATTACTGTTGTATTGGAGCTTATTTGGTATTTTAGAAAAACAGTTTGTTGAGAAGATATTCTGTAAGTTGTCATGTACTCGGAACTCCAAAACCCAGGGGTGCTGGGGATTTTCTGTAAGTGGCTGAAATTCACAGCCTAAGCCAGACACTGGCCTGTTTATTAGAGTCATTCAGTACAGCTTCACAATTCTTAGTCTTGGTGGGTGAACTGACTGTATAGAAGGAATAAAATCATTGTCTCTTAGGTTCCTTGTTTCCCAGTTTGCAATGAAACTATTTCTGTTTAGTGTGACACTTTAAAGCAGGTGTGTATTTTTTCCAGAACTTATTTTGTTAATGCATCTTCTAAAAAGCATAGATGCTTCTGTATTTAATTAACAAAATACAGAAATGCTGAAGTAGGACATCTGGTACCCTTTGAAACTTCATTGCAGCTTTAATGAAATTTGATTGCCTTAGGAATCTGAACTGCTTTGAACAACTCTACTTTTTAACACCAACATTTTAAAAGGATTTCTAAGACAAGAATCTTCAACTGATGCAAATTTGTTTTTCTTCCCAGCATGCCATGAGTGTGATTGGGATCTTTGCAGAGGAGCAGGCATTGGTACTGCAGATAGTGGCAGGAATATTGCATTTGGGAAACATCAGCTTCAAAGAAGTTGGCAACTATGCAGGAGTGGAGAGCGAGGAGTGTAAGTACCTCTGGAAACTGTTCCAGGAGCAGCAGTGGACTGCAGCCCAGATGGCAGAAGGTGAACTGCAATTTAGAGCTGCTTATCCAAACAGAGCATAGTTGCTTAGAATGTGAGGCTGCCAAGTGAGAGCCTCTGCCAAAACCAGGTGCTGAGGGCCCCTCTTTTGTCTTGTAAAAGACCACAGACTTAAACGGAGTGTGATTTTGAATTTGAGACATCCTGTTCCAACCTTTGAGTGTGAAATAATAGACACTGTAAGAAGGGCTTAAACTCTGCTTTTTTCAGTGCATCAGCACACATTCATAAACCCCTGTTTATTATGTGGTTTGTGTGGCCTCCTGTCCTGTGAAAGCAGCTCCCAGCTGGGGGTGTCCCTGGGCTCAGGAATAGCTGGTGCCCAGACATCCATACAGGTGTGTGCATGTGTTCTCTAAACAGAGGTTCAGAGCTGAACTGAAATGCAGCCTTTACATTCTACAGTTATGTTCCCTGTCTCAAATTCCTCAACTGAAACCTCATTGTTAGCTACAGCTACTGAGTAACTATTTCTTTACAGTTCCCTTTCCCACAGTGCCCTGTCCTTGCCTCCCTCAGCACGTGCTCTGTTCTGTAGCAGCTGGGCTCACAGCACCGAGGTGTTGGAACGTTAATGGACTTGGAGTTCTAAAGGTTTTTGTTGTGATTTACACCTTGCATCTAATGTGGATTTATGCTACTTGGATAGTTTAAGGACAGAGTGGATAAGCACAACATACATAACAGTACTTTACACATACCTGTGTGTTCTCTTAATTCTTGGCTCAGAATGGATCTTATGTTCAGGAAAATGGCATTTGTTTAGTTTTAGATGCTTTATTCATAACTAACTTATCTTGTGCAGTCAGCTTCACACTCAGCTGTATTAGCTTGCTCTTGCTATTTGTTTTATGAAACTGGGAAATAAAAATTACTAATTTTTAACCTTCCTAGTTTCTCAAATTAAGAAGTTAGATGAACCCAAAGAAAAACATTTTGTGGCATTGTATTTATATCTCCTTTGATTCCAAATGAGCTACTGTTCTTCAGTTTAAATCACAATGTTAAATTTTTCAATCAGATCAAGATATTTGAAAGCCATTCAAGATAGATATAGAGTGAGTTGCATCAAAATAACAAATAGCAAAGACATTAATTAAAAATAAATCATTAGAAGTGAATGTGTTTCTGTGATGAGCCATGTCCACCATGTTTCTCCTGCTCCCTGGGATACAAATACATAAATTGCGTATGAATAATACGTGGGAAGAAATGAGAAAGTAGAATGAATATCAAGCTTACACATAAATATACTGATTTTAGATAAGCCAGGGAAGAAATAGCCACATCTAGCACATCATTTCTGCATTATGAAGATGAAAGTTGGTCTCATTTCTCCATTAATCCTTCTCCCAGTTTACTGTTTGTCCTAACCGACTAAATAGTAAAGCATTTACAGCCTGCATAGCCACAAAAGATAAAGCACAAGGAACCACCCCTCGTCAGTCCTGCTTTGTGTAAACATGGAATAATAAAAAGTTTAAGAATTTGGTCAGTAGCATTCTTGTTGTTATACAGCCAATTGCAGAAAAACATGTAAAGCCATTCTTTGGGACATCAAAACCTCTGCTCTGAGTCGGAATCAAATCTGTACAGACCATTCTTGACAGACCTTTAAACAAATGCATCTTTAAAACTGCCAGTGATCTGCTCTAGTTTTTGATTATATTAATAGATGAGAAAAGTTCTTATTTGCTGGAAATCTTCCATGCAAATAATGGCAAATAATAGTACTTCTCTCTTGGAAGGAGAAAAGAATTTAAACTCTCCCTCTTCACACTTGCATTGTATTGAAAGGGTTGTTTTTCACTTCCTGGAAGCCCAGGAGGTGAGCCCAGTCTTTCCAGCTTTCCTTCACAGAGTGCATTTAAAACTATTCCACTGGATGCTACTGATGACTCTTTGAGGATCATTTTTTTCAATTATATGCATATCCTGCTTTATAATAATTTCCAGACTGTAACTTTATGGTCCCTAACTAGGGAAAACAATCAGGCATCTTAGGAATGTGGAGTTGTATCAAGTGCTGGCCAGCTACTCTTCCCTTACAGTAAATCATTAGCACTGGGAAGGGAGAGTTTCTGGGCTCTGCATGGTGCTTCTTGCCATTAGACTGTCTTCATAAATTCTTACCAGTAGTATTGGTTAAACATTTTTCCTGGCATTCTAACAGTATATGTGAACATATCTGGTGGTCTGTAATTGCCTGCATTCTTTCCCAGGGTAAAGCATATGATGATTGACCTTTTCATGTGCTCTTCATCCTGCGTTCTCTGAATTACCAGAGATGTTGCCAGTGACTCAACTTTGTGTGGTTTCTGGTACCCCAGAGTAAATTTAATCAGTTTGCTGATGGTAATAAATAATATTTTAGAAAGTTGGTAGTTATTTCCAATTTTAAAATACTTTTGGAATAGTGTACTAAAGGGTTTAGTGAAGTCATGCTGTGACATTACAGATGCATAAAGCGCAAGTGGCTGCCACCTTAGTGATTATTTTACATCCTCCTCACACCAGTAAAGTAGATCCGAAACCAGTTGGACGTGGAGGAAACACTGTTAGAGGATCATGTGGTTTAGTGGAGGTGCAATACTACCTCCAAGAGTTTTCCTCAGGAGCTGTTTCTGTTTGCTTTCAAGGCACTTCTGTTTTTCTGCTCCCTGAGGTGTGTGACACCTGCAGTAACATCTGCTCCATGTGCTGGAAGTGTAGAGAATACCAGACCCTGGGCTGCTTGTGGCACAGATGTATTTTTGTGCTTTACTTTTAAACTAGGGGAAACAGAATTGGCAAAGTACTTACAGAATAAGGAATTAAAAAATAAAAGGCAAGGTAATTGAAAACTTTTTGCAATGTCCTAACTTACAAGAAGAAAGAGAATATTGGGAAACAGCCTACTTTTTATTACATTTTAAACATTTCATGTTTTTACAAAGAATTTTCAACTGTGTCAATTTTATTTCATGTGTGAGCTCTGCATTTTATTTCCATCTCCTCCAAGAGTGATTTGTTTGAACCACACAGTTCAAAACTATGTCCTGTGGCAGCTTACATGTTTGAAGGACTGAAGGTACAGAAATAGCTGACTATTTTACTTCAAGGTCATTTATCTTAATTGAAATCCATGTAAGTAAAGAGTTGAAAATGTCTTGAGGAGCATAGAGAAATTTTGAAGACATAAATCGCTTCTCTTTTCCTTTTAAACTGCACACTCCATGACTTTTACTGTTATTTAAGATAAAGTTAATTTTTTTCTTTGTTCTGTGTTTAGTCTGTAAGTCTTAATCCAGCAAGCCTGATCTTTCTTGCAGTTTTAGCTTTCCCTGCTTTTCTCCTGGGAATTAACCAGGAGCGCCTGAAGGAAAAACTGACCAGCAGACAGATGGACAGCAAGTGGGGAGGCAAATCTGAGTCCATTCATGTCACACTAAATGTGGAACAAGCCTGCTACACCAGGGATGCCCTGGCCAAGGCCCTTCACTCCCGTGTTTTTGATTACTTGGTGGATGTAAGTTGGATTTGTTATTCTGCTGAAGTATCCAAACAAGTTGAAGGGCTCTAGGAATGCTCCTTGCAGGCCTTTTCTTGCCTGTCATTGCTCTGCCCAGGCCTGCCCAGTGCAGTGGGAGTGTGACCATGGATACCAAACACAGGGCACTGCCTCTGACACCAGCTGTGCTGGCAGCCTCCTGCTGTGACTGTCCCGTGTGGGATCCTGAACTCCCTCCTGTCAGCATCCCTGCTTCTCTGAGTCTGATTCCTCCTTCTCAGCAGAGCAGAATTGCTTGGTTGTGCTCCCCTGCTCTCTGATCCCACTTCCCTGCAAAGAGCCCCTTCAGCAGCTGATTTGGCAGTGGAGCCAGGGGCCAAATTCCATTCTCCATGCTAAAATGCTCTCATGTTCAGAGTCAGACCCTGGGCTGGGCTGGAGGCTGGGAGCCCTGGATGCTCCTGGTGCAGCAGGGATCTGCTCCATGGGGAACTGCAGTGGCCCAGAGCTCCCCTGCCCACGACAGCCCTGTCACCATCCCACTGTGCCTGTACCAGCACTGACCTGCACAGGACGGGGATGCAGAGTGGGGTGAAGAGATTCACTGTACCCTCAGCAAAATTCATCAAATAGCAGACTTAAAGCTGTTCTTTTTCTGTTGGCTCCTTTTATTTAACTGAGCTAATTACAGTGAAAAGGAAAGATTTTTGTAGGTAGAAGATCCAAAGGCTCACTGACCTGGAAAACAGGATAACGTACTGTTCATTTCCTGACTGTTTGTAGCACTTTATTAAAAAGTGAAAGCAAAATAACATTTTCTGTATATTTGTATTCAATTCAAATCTATTATTTTACAAGAATTTTATTATGAGTATTTAAGAATAATGATGTATTTTAATTGTATAAACTACATTTTGGTTTATGTTTTGTTTCTGTTTTCTTAGTCTATTAATAAAGCTATGGAGAAGGACCATGAAGAATATAACATTGGTGTCCTTGATATTTATGGCTTTGAAATATTTCAGGTATGATGATGGAATACTTGGGGTTTGACCTAGGAGGGCTTTTTTGTAATTTAGAGGGGAAAAATTTAAACCAGAAAAAAAAAATCACAGATCCTATGGCCAGAATAAAAGCAAAAAAATCCCAACCCATCTTCCTGGACATTGTGATCTCACTGGTAATGTCTCACTTAATAAACATGAGGTATTGAAGAAACTTCAAAGAAATGAAGTCATTGATCTTAAAAGGAAGATCTGAAATTCCACAAAATGTCTATAAAGCCAGCAGCCCATCTGTCACTGACAGTGTTTCTTTGAAGCTTATTGCCAGTGTAAGAACTGAAAATTATTGTATATAAGGCAGGAGACTAATTTTTACATTGCTTCCTTTTCTACAGAAAAATGGTTTTGAACAGTTCTGCATCAACTTTGTAAATGAAAAACTGCAGCAGATTTTTATTGAACTGACACTGAAGGCAGAGCAGGTAACCAGACTTTTTTTTATTATTATTTTGGAATTCACAAATGAGCTTTCCTTTTTCAGCTGGTGGAAGAACCGAGGTGTCATCATCTACAACAGTAGATCTACCTTGTTAAGCAAGACAAAGGGAAAGAAAACAAGCTTTGTTCATGGCTGACCCCAAAACTGTAGAGCACATCAGCTGCAGGCATTTGTTCTGTGCTGGGGTGGTGCAAAGCCAGTCCACCCCACAGTGCTGCTGCAGTCATATGACTGTGCCCAGGCGTGCTGCAGTCTGACTCATGGGCAGGGATGGAAAGCTGCAGCCTGGCTCCATCCCTGGGCTTCCCTTGAGCATGACACACATTTCACTGGGGATACTTCCCTTCATTTCCTCCACACCTTTTTTATTTTTTGAATCTATATGTTTTAATATATACGTGTGTGTGTATGTAAGAATGAAATAGATCAGAGAAATACAAAGATACTTGTGAAGGTATTTGCAGTTCTCTGCTCTCAGTCTTACTGCCAAATCTCACTTTTTTTGTTTCTGCATGGGAGGGCAGACAGGATGCAGCTGAGACAGGAGCCCTGTGTGCAGTGTGAGCTCAGGGCTGGCACCAGCTTTGGGACAGAATTTTCAGGAATGCCCAGACACAATTGCCTTTGTGGGAAAGTAACCAGTCATGGCACTGGGTGCACAAATGACCTGCAGAGTGTCTACTGAGCCCTTGTATGTGCCACTGACTGGGGCAATTTAATAGAATTTTAATATGGATTTTCCCCCAGTCTTTCTTTAGGTGTCTTTTTATATACAGTAATTGCATACAGAAATAAAAAACTGCATCTTCATTTCATGTGCATTTCTAAATGTGTTGTCTGGGGGATCTGATCCTCCATGTGCCTGTCACAATTTGAATTTTTAAAATAGATCAGGATGTGGATACTTAGGTGCACTGTCAAGATACTATTTGCAAAGTGCTTTGACAATAAATGCAGTTGAAATCTTCCTGCTGTTGTCAGTAACCACGGAAGGGCTGTGAATGACAAAGGAATGTGTGGGGAGAACAGAGTGGGATTCCAATTCATCTTTTAGGCAGCAGAGAGCTGGATTTAACTATCAGTAGGGTCATTTCTCCCACCTCCACCCAGTCATACATTTGGCAAGTCTTCCTGAACATGAGTAGTGCAGAGTTTGTGTCTGTGGAGTGTGTTGTAAATCTAGTGCTACATCTACAGTGCAAAAGAATGTTTGCATCTGTTTCTTTTTACTTAACAGGAAGAATATGTGCAAGAAGGAATTAGATGGACACCAATAGAATACTTCAACAACAAAATAGTGTGTGACCTTATAGAGAACAAAGTGGTAAGTATTTAGAACAAACAGGTGGAGAAAACAACAAGATTTTTTTTCTCTTAAATATTTGGGCAGCTGCTTTTTTGCAAAGAAGGTTCATAGGAAAATGCAAATACTGTTGTTCAGTTACTGAGTCATACTAAGTCTATATATAAATCTTACATAAGATGTCTTATAGGAGCCCTAAGATATGTCATGTAAGATATACCATCCAAAAAGAGAACTATACCATAGCATGATTGGCATGTGGCTAAAAACACAAAATAGTGGGAAAAAATTGTATCCACTGAAATTTATCATGACCTCACTGACATACTGTACATCAGATAATGCTCTTTGTGTCCCTGGGAGATGTAATTCAGTTTGGGGAAGCTACAGCACCACCTTTCCTTCAAGGTGCTGTTGCAAATCAAGCAGAAACAAGTGAAGAGACAGTATTGTAGATAAAGGAAATGTTGTGGTTTTGCTCCACAGACTGTTCTGTAGTCTCAAGTCTTCATGTTCCATTTTGGGACAAATGTTGAGTTGTGCTTTAGGTCAAAAGTAGGGTGTTTCTTAGATAGTTCTTTATCCTCATGTAGGCCAGAACAGTTTTGAAAGACTGGAGTGGCTTGTGCTTAAATACACATCAGATTTTGCCCATTTTCTGCCTGTATGAGGATAACTAGCAAGAGAATAAAATTTCTCTCCCAATCTCAGATATTTAGCTCTAAGTCTGTCAGACTACAGCATGTCCATTTAAATACTTTTCTCAGACATGGGTTTACTTTTTGGTGGAGTGAGGAAAGAAACTTTAAACAAATGTTGAGTGTTTTGATGTTTTTGTTAATGTGTTTTTTGCAACAGTAATCACTGTTTACTCCATCATTTCCTTCCCACTGTCATCCCATGAAGTGTCATCTCTCCTTTGCATAAACTATTTGCATGTTGGTGTAAAAGTTAATCTCAGTTGATTGGAGGGAAATCCTGACTCTGCTCTAGTGTTTTTGTAGCAAAGCCAATTTTCTGTTTGGGAGAAACAACTGGCATCATAATTTTTTCCCCCTCACTTGAGCTGCTGTTCTTGTTCCCCACCACATCAGAACCCCCCAGGGATTATGAGCATTTTAGATGATGTGTGTGCCACGATGCATGCCGTGGGAGAAGGGGCTGACCAGACACTGCTCCAGAAACTGCAGATGCAGATTGGGACTCATGAACATTTCAACAGCTGGAACCAGGGCTTCATCATCCATCATTATGCTGGAAAGGTAACGTGGAAAATCCTCACTGAACTCTCTGTAATGTGTTTGTGAGGAAGGAGGACAGTAATGAGAGGAAGGGGGAAGCCCTGCAGAGGGCTGGCTTGGTGTTACACAGCCAGATTCTCTCAGGAGACAGTGTCCCTTCACAGTGCAGGCAGCTTAGGACAGAAATGCCTCCACAAATGGCCCTTGCTGGAGAGAGGAGGCTGAGCCTTGCTGCTCTCAGAACCAGAACTTCAATGTAATCAATGAGTGTCCCATGACTTTCATTAATTGTAATCTCATTTGTTTATTACAGTAGCAGTAAATTTAAAGAATTCAGATATAAAAGTGATGTTTAGGTGATGATATACCAATAAAACTGGGAATATAATGTACAGTTCTATCTTGTTTGGATTTATTTCTCAGAGTATTCATTGTTTTCTGCAGTTAATTACAGTGAATCCTTACTACACAAAAACTTTTCTTAGTAAAATTCAGTATTAAATTCACTTGTCATGTTCCATTCACTAGTTCCATAAATTTTTTTAAAATTTGACTTTAAATGGAATTTATATTTAAGGATGAAGCTCCTTTGTTTGTTGTGAAAAAGTTTAATAATACATGCTAGAATTTAGTGCTCATTGTAGTATCTAAGTTTTACCAGACTAACCAAAAAGTACAGAACAGCAACTGATGAGGACAGAATTTAAATTTTCTTTAATTATTGGGTTCTCAACTTACCACAAACAATCAATTTCCACCTTGGCCCAGGTATCTTATGATATGGATGGATTCTGCGAGAGAAATCGAGATGTTCTTTTCATGGACTTGATTGAACTCATGCAGAGCAGTGATTTGTACGTAAGCAAACCTTGCTTGGAGCTAGGAATGCCGTGGTGGTTCGGAGGGGCACAGAGGGCCACACTTCTCTGCTTTGCACCTGCTGACCTCCTTTGTGTAACAGTGCAAATGGCAGCGCTGCAGGAGAGCAGAGCACTGCATCACCCTGACCTTCATTTCTGCAGGCTGGACCAAGGGAGCACTGCACTGTCAGAATCAAAGGCTGTAGTGGCAGCCTTTGTTTTGGCCTCAGGCAAGGCCATCAGTGCTCTGGCGTCCTCTCAGAACAGGCACTCTTTTGACAAAGTAGCTTTTTTGGTGATGTATTTTAATTAACTGATGGTTATTTTTTAAGAAGTGTGCATTTCTTCAAGTCTTCTAGATGTCTGGTGTCATGGCTTTCAATGCTCACTAAAATAGCAAGGGGTCTCTGTGAGGAATGAGGCTCATGGAAAGTACTAATCTTCAAATAGATTTGATATAACTCAAGAGTAATAGAAATAGCTGTTTATATTCTGCTCAACTATCAACTTTTACAGCATATTCCTTGACATGCCTGCATTGAATCATCTTTCTATGCCAACCCTGTTTTATAAATTCTTTCCTAGGCCTTTTATAAAGGCTCTGTTTCCTGAAAATCTTCAAGTGGACAAGAAGGGCCGTCCTACCACTGCAGGCAGCAAAATCAAAGTATGTCTCCTTTGGCAGTGTTGGTGTGTGTATATGTGGTTGTGTGTTTGCGTATGAATAGCTAAATAAATTTTTAAAAGTATTTTCTTTTTTTACTGTCCTGATATTTTTAAAGATAGATATTAGGAGTATCCTCATGGCAAAGTGATGCATTGTTTCAGCATTTTGTTAGAATTGTTCTGCCCAGCATAAGTGTTCATTGGATGTTGTATTCAGCTGCATCCTGTAGCAGTGAATTTTCAGAAGGAGCAATTGGTGGTACTTGGCATG